>JANBPK010001554.1:0-33559 GCA_027579435.1 Candolleomyces eurysporus
CTGCTTCACTCGCGCCTGATTTTCACTTGAAGCGTTGACGGAGGACAGGGAAAGGGCAACGACGTTCAAGTCTCTGTCGAGTCGCATTAGGCGAAACGGATCCCAGTTGCACCACTACTCACGCGTGAGAACTTCCGTCTTTTCCTTTCCTGACCGCTATCAGGCGTCGACAAGGCTTGATGACACCCCCACCTCCACTCGAGGAACTCGAAAAGAATCCTCGAGCTTACCTACTAGGATCGAACTTTCAGCGCCGACTCGTCCTGCTGCCCCGGTGGTTGGCGACCAAGCAGTTGAGTCGATCGAGCTGTTAATTTAATTCCTGGAAGCTTCCAACGCGATTCCACCAAGGACCTTCACACCTGAGAACATAGTTCCTCCAACCTTCGGAGCTGCACTACCAAACTTGCTTCGTCGGTTTCTTCGGTAAGTTTGAGCCGATTAACAGGGAGAGCGACAGATTGGAGGGTGATGAGCCTGAACCCTGCGACGAGGACGACCAATCCTTCCAATGGAGTATGCCAATGCGAAAGTGCGAACACAGGGTGAGGGAGGTCACTGGTAGTCTCTGATCGTACTCGTTGAGTGCCTTGAAGGATAAAAGAAGTAACAGGAGCTTGAGCAAAACTTGCAGAAGATGCCGATGAATAGGCAGACGATCGATACGAAGGTACTTGAGGTCCTAAAAACGCATCAGTCGTCGGACGGGGAGTCGTGACGGTTGCAAGACCCGATATGTTGGAACGAGGATATGCTGAAATGGGGATGCTGGAATACGTGGAGAGCTGGAGGCGAAGACGCCGACTGAAGAGAATGCACTGGCCAAAAGGGTGGTAATAGGTCCGGGTCCAACAAGAGTCGAGCCTGCGAGTCTGCGTTCAACAAGTAAAAGAAACCGATTCAGTGGGGCCCATAACGAGGAGAGCAGACATAGATTACTCACAAAATACCCAACATCGTATTCATTCCATCCTCTCTCATGGGGTATGACAACAATACGCACCACCTTCTCAATTCCATACTCATTCCATTCCTGAGTATCGGTCTAACCGGGATCGAGGTTGAGTTGAGCACTTCGGTAACAGATGCCAAGTTCGACGTCTCCCCGATCTGAAAGCCGGATGCGCAACCGGGGATAGGAGGTGGACTAAAGAGAGGTACAAGCGTCAGCGAGCGAACGTGATGAACGGAAGGAACAGAAATGAATGGAAAGGGGCCAATCGAGCGATGATTATCGTTCACGACGATTCAAAATTCAAATCGACAGGACCCGTGGAATGAGCAGCGGAAATGAAGGAGGAGGCACGACTGAGCACCTGTGATGTACGAAGAACGAGTCAAATAACGAACAAGAACAAAAAGTACTCGCCTTCCCCTCCCACACGCTCGCACCTCCCCTTGCCCACATCCGACCCTGTGCTTCGGCCTACAACCAGAGCCTTTTCCATCTAGTAGTCGTCTAACCCATTCGCCCCTCTGTCAGCTCCTATGTATATCATTCCCGAGAACAGTCCGTACTTCGTTGTCCAGGTTTTTGAGCTGTTCGGGTTCGGCCCATCTGCACTGCGGGGTCAGTTCGGATCGATTTGGCGTGGTTGCAAGCGGGTCAGTAAAAGATGAGCAATGGAAGGAGAAACATAGGACAGAATCATCAGTAAACAGACAGATAGAGAGGCTTGAGGAAGGGAGGGAAGCAGGAGGTGCCTTTCGTTGAGAGGGAGAAGGGGCGGGAACTGTGGGAATAAATCCCAGATCGTCGGCATTCTCTGCCGTCTGTGGCTGTGATATTGATATTGCTCGACGAGAAAAGGTGTATTGCTCAACCGCTATACTACAGAGTACTTGATGGAACAGTCCTTCAAATGCCGCTAAAATCGATCAAAGGATATTCAGAACGCAGCCACTCAAGACCAGACTTCGCCGCATGATCCTTCGCCTTCTGCTTCTTTGAAGAGGATCCTTGGCCGACTACGACTCCAAGGTCGTTACCACTGGGGTCTACGACTGTGACGAACCCGAAGTGAGCAGAACGGTCATACTCCGGACGACAGTGAAGCTCACATCTAGCCTCGGCAAACCATCTGTTTTTGTAGCCATTTGTCTCCTGCACACGGATGACTGGTCGGGCGGTATTACCCAATACTCGCTGAGCGGCCTTATTAAACCTCATGCAAGATCCTAGTAGAGCGTCGATGTCAGTATTGGGACGAGCTGAAAGTGAAGCTGAGTTGCACCATCGGACATGATAGGTTCGAGTAAGGGGGTGACAAAGTGGTCGACGGTCAACGAAATTGGGTGAGAGGCGAGGATTTGGAGGGCATGAATGCTGAAAACGCGTACCCAGCTTTTAAAGCGTCTCTCCAGCCATCTTCGCCCCAAAATACTCTTGGTTTGGGGAGCTGGCGTGACAGGCTAGAGTCACTTACTGACCGCGCGCCTGCTGTTCAATCCTTAACGGTAAAATTCCATTCACTCAGTACGTACAATGCGAGTAATTATTACCTGCCTCTTATTCTTCCCCAATGAATGCAGATCCACCCACTGCCATGTCTTTTTTATATGTCTGGGCTTGCAATCGCTAGTCGGTGCACCTAAGCTCCAGTCGCCGTAAAATTCGAGGCGAAAATCTCAGCTTTTTGGATACGTAAAACGAGCCTCACAGGGCTCGTACCTTAGACCCGCAGCACTCAACGGTTCCCGTGGCGCATCATGCAATGCTGCCTACCTGAATAGGCGTAAAACGTGCATCACTTGGGAGCAGAGCGGGTAGCTATTCAAATTGAACCTTCTCTCATGATCGCAATTGGATATCACATTGGGGAAGGCCTGTTGGCCGCGGAATTTAGCTGGATCTTTGGGTTCGATTAGCGCTCGGGACGCAATGGCGGCCGACACCGACGTTACATCTTCTCTTAAGTGCCGCCTTCACCCAGGCCGTCGTTGATTAGTGATCACTAAGACCAAGGGAAGACATGGCCCCAAATCCTGCTGGCGACCTGCCGAGTCATGGGAGTAGCTTTCCTATCTCTACTTATCATCGATTAGTTCATCTTTACCCGATGAGCATTGGATAGTATTGTCTAGACTCGATTCGACGGAGCTAGCATACATGAAGATGGTAGAAGCGATTCGAACGGCAAGGGACTCACGATGACTCAAATATAAACGCTCATGTAGGGGCCCTGGGCCATTGCCATTTTCAACCCTCAAATTTCAGCTTCGGAGGGGCGCTGTCATGGCCCGATTCCTTCAATCTACATCCACTCGGCTACATTCATTGGCGGTTATACTGTGGCTTTGACTCACTACATTTCATCGACGCCGGTGGACTCGGCACCCAATGATGTAAGTGGCAAATTCCACGAAATAGGAAAAATGGTACCAAGCCGGAGAATCCGGGTCTCCGGGTTCCTCGTGCAGAGTCGTCCCAATCCATGAGCCCTCTTTGGTACTCGAGGCTCGATATGAGCGCTGCGGAACCTTCGTCTTGGCACTAGCTGCTCCCTCTAATTCCGGGAAGAAGACGAGTCGGAATTTGTTCGTCCCAAACCACATATCAGTCTTCTCGCCTGTATAACGTTCGACAATATGCAATGTCCTTGTCGGTTTCCCGGATCATAGTAGTGGAAGAGAAAGAATAACGGAGAGGAGAGGAAGCGCAACGGTGAGAGAGAAGGAGAATGAGAGCTGCTTCATCTTTCGAAATTACACGCCTGTGTGAAAACGCTCTTGGGGTTCCTTTTGTCTGCTCGAAGAAATTTGCATCTGATACACCCGGAACGCTCATTAATTCCCGATTTGAAAAAAAACGTTCGCAGTTCATGATATTGACAAAGTGATAGTAGCAAACTGCAAAACACTTCAGATGACGCCCGTGTAAGGCACGGTGTAGACAGAAATTCCAACATTGAAGTGATTGTGTCATAGGCGATTCCGAATCCGAAGTGTTAGTGAACGTGCAAATCTCACCGACCGAGAGCTGGAAGTGGTTGGCATATTCATAGCTCTAAGCGCTGGACCATGGAAGTCAGGAGTACCTGTGTAGGCAGATTCCAACGTCAAAGTAATCGTTTTGTTGGCAATTCTGAATTCGAAGTGATGGTGAACATCCAAATCTCACCGACCGGGAGCTGCAAGTGACCTTCCAGATTCCAGGATCTGTGCACTTTAAAGATGCAATACGATTCAACCTTCACAACCGTCTGGAGCTAGAAAATACCAAGTTATTCAATGTACTGGAGGTCACTGAATTTACCCCTTGCCAGATATTGTACTCAGATACATGGTGGCGCGGATCCTATATACCGAAGTCAGAAATAAATCTACGCGCCCGATGTACCATCATTTGGAGATGTCCTTCATCCGCAAATAGCTTATGCACCACATCTCCGCATGTACCAAATTTTTCAAATCAATGATGTAGCAAAACACATGCATGTACCACATCTCGGAAATTCCCAATGTACCACTCCGCACCGCTCACATGACCCATCTTCTTGTGGAACTCAGATGCACGTACTACTTCGTATTGAAATACGATGTATTCATGCCATAGTGGAGAATAGCAACGTGAGTCCAAGGAGCGCTCATGACCTCCAAAGAGTCAACCGGTCTTGGGCTCACTCTATGTCTTACACCTCCCTCAGGTCTCCTCCACTGCTTCGCCCGTCTCCCTGAGCACATCTACCGCGACGAGGATATAATTCAGCGCTTCAACCGCATGGCGGTGTACTGATTCATCTCTCAAGAAAGTGAAGGGTTTACTCTAGAAAAATGGTATAAAAACATCCAAAATAGCATCATTAAAGGCCAACCCGGGGGACCAGTCAAAGCGACTCATGGTTCGCTTTGCTTGGTTGACCTCGCTTTGACCCCTCACCTCCCTCGAACCAGCAACGGAAATCTAAAACGTGAACCCATGAACATGAAATGAGTGATATAGTCGGTCGAGGGAGGGAGAACAAAAACAAGGTAAGGGTAGACCGTTGGAAGTCGGAAGGACGGAAGGGTGAACGGAAGCGGAACTTGATTGAACACTCATGTGTACTCTGCAGCAAATCCTTCCACATCGCCCATGTATCGCTTTAGCTCCGGACTGGGCTCGAGATTGTCGGTATCGGACCGTCAACAACCGCTGGTGGTGTCGGGGACGCTCCTCCTAGCTTCGAAGACTTTAAGTTCAAGGACTTGATACGAGGTTCGGAAGGCGGTGGTAGACGCAGATGGATGGATGAATGGATGCANGAGGGGGGGTAAGATATCAGTCAGAAGGAACAGAAACAAGGTGGGCGGACGGACATGGGGGCAAAGGAGAACACGGGCTGAGGCCATGAGAAGTGATACGCAAGCAACGACCCTACCGAGCGAGAGAATGAAATGAAAGGAAGAATAGACGAGTTACAAGGAAAACGACGAACGAAACGTATCTTCGCGGTACTTCACTCCTCGCCATTATTCCCAATCTGGTTCTGTTCTGTTTCTTTGCCTCGCCAGCCCTCTTCTTTGGATTGTTTAGTATGAAGTTGGCCCACTTCTGTGTCCCTGGTAGCTGGTATCGGTGAAAGGGTAAGAAGTTTACCTATCAGGGCTAAAAATAAATTAAATTATTAATAGGGAAGAAGAGGAGGTTGGGGACTTCGTACACAAAGAGGAGAATCGAGGTAAAAAAAGTGCATCGCTGGGAGACGTAGGTCGATATCAATCGGTGTGGTGCGTTTGTCGCTTTAAAAACAAGCATTGCAAGAAATAGTACTCACATGTACTTCCCAAAACACTCTCGACGTCTCTTCCGTAATCCATATCTTTCCCCGCAGGGGCAAACGCGTCCAGTGAGCATCGTCTTCGGCGCTTTCATCTCGCTTTCTGTACCGAGGAGGCAGAGGCCAGCAGTCAAGGTAGCTAAAGCATAAACACTCTGTGGTTTCCTGAGGTTTCTGGAGGTATCGCGGTACTCGTCCCTCAGTTCTGGGAAATCCTTCCACGAGTTCCTTTTGCCTCGAGCCTTCGCTTTATTGGCAGCTATGCCAGCCAAAGATGCGTTCTCTCGCCAAGATCCACTCCTTGTCATGATTGTATAAGATGAAGAAGAGTACAGGTTGAAGAAGCATGTACGAACGACAAAGACGGAGCCAATCAGTTTGTTCGTGCTTGCATCGAAACCAGTTCCCGTCCCGGACTGTAAATAAAGTTACTTGAGGTAGTAACCTTGTCTAACTTTCCGCCTGCAAGTTAGGATCTCTAATGTGGCTACAATTGGTCATTTTCCACGCAACTGGCCAAGTGAATGTGTCGCCGGTGTTGGTGAGATATATTCATAATGCCACCTCATAGAGGGTTGTAGCTACAAGATCTGTGATTTGTTGACCCTTGTTATGTTTGAGAAGGCAAAGAATATCATTTCCTCCATTGATCTGGCTACTTCTTCTGGTGTCGTCACTCAAATGTGAAATCACACAAACTTTACTCATGTATACAGAGTGATCTCTCATAGAGGAGGTGATCTTGCCCATTGAATGTCGCATTGAAGAGTAAGAGGTTATTGCTGTCTAATTAAATCTTCCCTTTGTTAGCTTGAAGTAAACGTGTCGAGGAAAGATTTACTTGGCTGAAAAGGTTAGAAAAAGTTAAATTAGTAGAGGAACAAGTTAAAACTTTGTTAACCACCCCGTCCCGGCAGCGTGATGCCGATGCCGGTGCTCAGGGTCCGAATCCTGTCTGGGTTTTCCTTTTGGTCTGCAGGCCCGAGAACCTCCAATCAACTGTAGATTGAACGCTTTAAAGGGATTGAATTGATTGTTCAGGCACTACACACAGTGATGGCTACAATCCAAGCACAACATCCGCGGTTATACTATACACAACGGTTAGACGAACTTGAACCTCAGTACGTCGCTGGGTTGAATGCTTTCAGCAAACCACGGACTCATAGGTCCAGACGATCGCAGGAGTGGTGAGGCCTGTGGTCGTTCCTTGAAACTGGTAATGGTTGCAGTAACCTCCTCATCTGTGAAGCCGGTAGAGGTAATCTCGCTGTCCGTGACGGTGTACTTGCCATTGTCACTGATAGAAACGATGACACTCGCCGCATGCTATGTCAAGATTGAGGGGATGAGCACTGGATAATTACAGAATGTCAAAATATAGTCCAAATCGGGCATACATGGATCGGACCGCCGGTGGGAGAGGCATCAAGGAGGCTTCCGATAAAAACTGTGTTTTGGTCAGCCAGCCAGATCTCAGGATTAGCGTGGATTCCACCCACTCCAGTTGAGTTCACTCTCCAAGTTGGTCGAAGGATCCGGGGTGATGGATGGGGAAATAACGAAGGTGCACGATATGTCACGTTTTTCAACGGTGTTAGGGATGACCGAAGCGGCGCTCAAGGCTTGACATTGAACATAAGACTACTTGAGAAGATGAAGAGATCTAGATGAGCTTTGGAAAGCTAACCTTGCTGTGACAAAAAAGCGTCAAAAACCCACAGTCTTTATAGGAATTCGCAAATCCTGATGTGATGGCTTGATGACTCTCATTTCTTACATGAAGGTGGTCGAACGGTCAACGTTGCCCTTCGTGTCCAGTTTGGTCCTACACAGTCATCGAACACGTGGAAGTCGCGAAAGTTGGTGACTGCCGACAGCCATAAGCCAACAACAGTTGTTTTGCTGGTTTTCAATGCTTAGACGGTAGCTCAACGACTACTAACACAGCCGTCTCGAGAGGATCCAGATGCCCAACCGCTATTAGAAACAGAATATGGCAAAGTCAATCGCATGATGCTGCAGCGCCACCTATTCGCGCTTTAATATATGCTTAGACTCAAGTTCATCTTCAAGGTCAGACTTTGACTGGTGGTGAAAAGAAGCCGGAGGCTGGTGATTCGAGATCTTGGAAGCGACGGCGGACGTTGTCCGAAATACCGAGAACCCGGTCATTTGATCGATTTATCCTTGACCATTTCGCTTTTCGACAGCTTCGGCGCTCTCGGTTCAGAGACGTATTCAGAAAAATTGCATTAGTTTCCACCGTATTCGCCTATCAAGCNTTTTTTTTGAACCTTGAGCCGCCTCGAGAGCAAGGCTACGGTTCTCCTTGGACGCCGCTGGCTTCCATCACGCACTTAAAGGGTTCAATTGGATAGATCCCATGACTGGGTCTTGACTCGGTATGCTATCACTCATAGCGGAGCGCATGTGGCTGATTGTTGTGAATGATGTGGGGAGTGTACCGACTCTGAGCGGAATATCGGTTCACTCGCCCTATTTCCTTTCAGTTCGCTTAACTGATTTCATTGCCCGTACAGGACCCTTCTTTTCCTTACGCGGATGGATTTTTTTCTCGTGGACCGTTCTCGAATATTCGTAGAATATTGCGGTTGCCAGGCGAGGTCCCATTGGACTCGCACTTTGTTTGTACACCAAGCCTGTACACACGAACCGGAGCACCTTATATACCCTCGAGACGGATTTTAGAGGACATCTTACCTTTCCCCATCCATCAATTCGGACTCGAGCAGTCATTACACATTCGCATTCTTTTCGATATAATTCTTCTCGCCTCTTGTCGCCATCAATCTCGTCTACATTTAGAGTTATCCCAAACACTCGTTCCGCCCTCTCACACCTCGAGCGATTAGGTATCGAACCTTCACTGTCTTGAGCCCCCTTCCATCATCTACTACCTTCCATCTTACACTCAACTCTCTCTCACAATGATAGTAAACTGTTCAATCATATCGGTCATCATGCAGTTACAAAGCATTAAATGTAAGAAGGATCCGTATCAATGTAAAAGCTATGTAAACGATCCATATGTCTATACGTGGCAGAACCATTGTGCGATTAGAGACCATAACTACCACCGCCATGCCCACAGCAAATGCACAAAGAAAGTGGTCCAGGACTCGAAGGAGATGAGCGTCGTTGCCTTGGTAAATGTACAAGTGGGAGATTTCTCAGAATGGAGTGAAGTTGGCGGTAAGGAACCTTGAAGAAGCTGATTGTGACCTAAAGTTCATTCATGGAAGAAAAGTAACAGCCTTTGTCATCCTCTGCTCGTTGCACACTCCAACCCACTTCTCTCAAATCCAGGGTGGATACTCGGTGCTGGCAGAGTTTACCGCAAGTTTCATATTATTTCCTCTCAGTATTCTTTTCACGGCCTGTCCCACTGAAATCCAGGAAATTAAAATGAAATATAGTTCATCGGCTCGTAGTAGCACACGCGACGCAATCCAAAATGCGATTAGCATCCGCGTCGAAGTCAGATTCATCACAGACGCCGGAGTACAGTGAGCTCGGAGTCATCCAGATGCAGGCAGCCAGGTAACCAGGCGGCAATCTTAAGGGTAAATTGGAGTTGCGTCAGCGTTTACTATTCCCTACCTACCTACCAATATTAGTCTTTCATGCTCGACGCGGAGTAAGAGTATTTCAATCTGTGGCCATAATCATCGAAGCAGGTCTCATCCGCAGAGATCTGGAGCGTGGAGGTGGGCCTCATCTCCAGGCTCATGCACGATACAGCGAGTTCTTGTTAATGACGCTTGCAATGGTATACTGTCATCAACCTAGGTAGGATCGCTATCCTCGCTAATGCAAACGAGCTTGAAGCCATGCTCAAGACGTTGATGCATAAGGTATCCTGAGATACTGACAGAGTTCTCGTCCAAGCAGGTCGCTCTTCAAACTGTCAACAACAATTGCAATCACCTGGGACAAAGCTCGAGAGGCCTGACGATGGCGTTCTGCATGATTCATTTGGACTACTCCATCGTTATCACAGGTTCTCACCCGCCTTTTACATGGAAGCAACAGCTAAAGTAGGTACTAGCTTCATGTACTAACATGTGTCCTTTTGCCAACCGCGACACAATTTGTCATCCTATCAATTAGGTCGACGCACATGAGACAAAGGTTCTATTTGGGGGTCACAGGTGGCTACAGTGTTATCAAAGTGTTATACACGTTGTATAGGTAAAAAAAAGACAAAGATTGAAAAACAGTCCCAGAAAAAAGATACTTAGATTGAAAGACGGCTAAGCTGAACCGAGTCCCCAGGTTTGTTTTCCCTCGTTGCTAGCGGGCTGGAGAGAAATCTAAACACACCAGGTGCCATGTCAGTATTTTTTATGGAACCAAAGAATTCTAGTTCCTTGAACATACAATCGTAGCCTCATTGCCGTCAGTCAAGGTCCAGTAGAGGACAGAGCCGTCGGCCGCCTTGATGCTGATTCTGCATTTACTCCCGATGAGTATGGTAGAGTCATGTAAACACCAATTCTTACTTGAAAAGCCCGCTATCCTCTTTGTGGATGGTGTAGACAGAGGCCACACTAGCATCCGCCCCGATTAGCGCGGAACCCTACTCCGAGGAAGTTTGTCAGTCTGATGATAGGTGGCTAGATTCGTGAATGCTCACGGGAGAAGGGGAGACGCTAGTCACATATGCAGTATGCCCGTTAGTCTTGAGAGACATCTTGACCTCTGTCTCCGATCCATGTACAGACTCAATGTTGAACTAATTACATGTTGAGTGTTAGGCATCCACGGTCTGCGTGAGTAACTGGGGTGAGCTTTCTTACTTTTTGGTTGTCACCGTCGTGGCGGTGCCAGCCAATGAGTGGCTTGTTCGCCATGCCTAGGCAAAGGTCTGCAACGCGGTCGGTAAATTGACCGTTTGTGATGACGTTCCTTCCGTTCACCATGGTGTGAGAGACTGCTGACTTTAGAGCAGATGCTATACGATGAGGAGAAAACCTTGGGTGTTGGGACATTCTGCAAGAGTTTAGCGTGGTATATATGCAATCTGGCACAAGGAGGTTATGTCAGCCATGCCAGCATATGCTCATGCCACCAGACCCATAAGAATGTTTGATTGATACCAGCCTAGGACACTCAAGACAATGGAAACGGCGTTAGAAAAGTGCCGGCCTGAAGCGGGATTGATTTCAGCACATGGCAGCCAACTGGGTGCATGACCGGCAGTAGGATATTGGTCGGCTGATTCCGCAGGGAGGCTGGTATTCACAAGGGTAACTGTTCAACTTTTGAGACACCTGTCACCCAATGTCTTCGATGCTGCTCATTTGGGTCAACAGTTATGAACGGTATGAAATTTTACAACGATTCTAAGTCAGCTATGGACCTCCCATCAAGCCGTTCTCATTCTTCACAGGTGTACATTTCAACCCACCAGGCGTCAGTATCACTAAATCGGAGGGATAGAGGTACGCACCGACGCCGTAGGTTTTCACGGAGTCTCCTATCATTTTACTAAATTGATTCCTCAGGGATACGGGATGTGTCGCTTCATGTGAGCAATTCAGATTCGAGGCAGTCACTATTCTAGAGCCACCAGACGGCTGGTCTGGGCTGGAAAGACCTAGGCGCGCTGGTGCCCTCCACGAATCGCCCGAAGGAGTTTCCCAAAGCTCAACTGACCAGTCTGACCTGACAAACGTCTCAGAGTACACCTTGGAGAAATAGGTACTTTCCTCAGGCACATGAAATTCATATGACCTGCAGGTGTACGTGGAGCCCCTGCCAAGCCAGGTTCTGCAACAGAAATGTGCGAGGCGAGCCGTAAATTGATGCTGACAGCAATTGACAGTTCGAACGTACCCCGAGCGCGGTTTGCGTTTCTGCCAGTTATCACATCAAGTAGTTTTTACATCCTTAATGAGCCCGAACGGACCGCTCCATGTTTGCGTCGCCGCACCGTCGGATAGACCCACCGAAACCTCAGCTCCCTCCCCTCACCACGCCAAGCTGGCAATCGGCTGACTCCTCAAACCGATAAGCTCTATCACCACCATTGGTTGCTGCTGCTTCACTCCCGCCTGACCTTCACTTTAAGCGTCGCCAGAAGATAGGGGAAGAGGAACGGAGTCCAAGTCCCGGTCGAGCCGCATTAGGGGAAACGGATCCCAGTTCCGCCACCACTCAAACGCCAAAACTCCGCCTCTTCCTTTCTTCATCGCTACAAGACGTCGACAAGGCTGGATGACACCCCCACCCCCGCTTGGGGCACTCCTTGAAAGGAAACCTCGAGCTTTACCCAGGGTCGAACCTTCAGCGCTGACTCGTCCTGCCGCTTTGGTGGTTGGCGACGAAGCAGTTAAGTCGATGGAGTTTTTAATTTAATTCTTGCAGCTTCCAACGCGATTCCGTCAAGGGATTTCATACCTGATAACACAATTCCTTCAATCTTCAGAACTGCGTTCCCCAACTTGCGTTGTCGGTTTCTTCAGTAATTTGGAGCCGATGAACAGGGAAAGCGACACAGTGGAGGGTAATGCACCTAGCCCTGCGACAAGAACGACCAATCCTTCCGTTGGATGCCAAGCTGGCTCGAATGGGATGACGACGAAGACGGTACCGCATTCGAAATGAGCCGATGTGAAAGTGCGAACACAGGGTGAGGGAGGTCACTGGTACTCTCTGCTCCAACCCATTGAGTGTGTTGGGAGATAGACGAAGCAACAGGAACTTGAGCAAAACTTGTCGAAGATGCCGATG
This sequence comes from Candolleomyces eurysporus, assembly GCA_027579435.1. Classification (NCBI taxonomy): domain Eukaryota; kingdom Fungi; phylum Basidiomycota; class Agaricomycetes; order Agaricales; family Psathyrellaceae; genus Candolleomyces; species Candolleomyces eurysporus. The sequence goes on from JANBPK010001554.1 coordinate 12,519, forward strand.
AATACGCAGACGATGGATACCAAGGTACTTGAGGTGCTGAAAACGCGTAAGCCGTGGGACGGGGAGTGGTGGGGGTTGCAAGACCCGATGTTGGAATGGAAAATATACTAAAATGAGGATGGGGAAATGACGGGAAGAGCTGGAGGCGAAGAAGCCGACTGAAGAGAATGCGATAGTCAAAAAGATGATAACAGGGAGGGAAAGGCGACGGAAACGCACGGCAACAATGAGCCTTTCGCTACACTCCAAGCTCTTCGGCAAACCATCGAAGGGGAGTCGTTGAACGACACAACGGGTTTTCAGCTTATAAATAGCTAGAGTTGTTTTCGAGCTTGCATCCGTGTTCAACGAGAGTCGAGCCCGCAAGTCTGCATTTGACAAGCAAAAGAAACTGTTTCAGTAGGGCCGACAACGACGAGAGCAGACATAGATTACTCAAAAAACACCCAACATCATTAATTCCATCTTCTCTCCATTCTCCTAGGCTCCTTCCTCCCTTCGAGGCGTCCTGGGGTTTTACAATGGTGTGCACAATTCCACACTCACTCCATTCCTGTGTCGGCGGAACCAGAATCGAGGTTGAGTTGAGCACTTCGATAACGGACGCCAAGTTCGACATCTCCCCGATCTGAAAGCTGAATGCGTAACCGATTATAGGAAGCGGACTAAAGAGAGGAACATGCCCGTGAAGTGGGCAGCGGAAATGAAGGACGAGCAACTGAGCATATGGGGTTGAACTGGGACGTGGCCAGATAATCTCCTTCCTGAATGCTCTTGGGTCATAAATTCTTGCTTAATTTACAAGGACGGCACTTATGGGAACGGCGGGGACCAAAACCACCCGTAGTAGGTCAGTCAACGCAGGACGACGGTCGAGAGGGAGAAGGAGCAGGACCTGTGGGAATACACGCCGCCGGGCCATCAATCCCAGATCGTCGGCATTTTCTGCCGCCTGTGGCTGTGATATTTTCCCAGCTTGCTCGACGATTGACATTGAACAAGGGAAGACATGGCCCCAAATCCTGCTGGCGACCTTCCGAGTCATGGGAGTAGCTTTCCTATCTCTACTTATTATCGATTAGTTCATCTTTACCCGATGAGCGTTGGATAGTGATCTCTAGACTCGATTCGACGGAGCCAGCATACATGAAGATGGTAGAAGCGATTCGAACGGCAAGGGACTCACGATGACTCAAATATAAACGCTCATGTAGGAGCCCTGGGCCATTGCCATTTTCAACCTTCAAATTTCAGCTTCGGAGGGGCACTGTCATGGCCCGACTCCTTCAATCTACATCCACTCGGCTACATTCATTGGCGGTTATACTGTGGCTTTGACTCACTACATTTCATCGACGCCGGTGGACTCGGCACCCAATGATGTAAGTGGCAAATTCCACGAAATAGGAAAAATGGTACCAAGCCGGAGAATCCGAGTCTCCGGGTTCCTTGTGCAGAGTCGTCCCAATCCATGAACGCCTCTTTGGTACTTGAAGCTCGATATGAGCGCTGCGGAACCTTCGTCTTGGCACTAGCTGCCCCTCTAATTCCGGGGAGAAGACGAGTCGGAATTTGCTCGTCCCAAGCCACCATACTGCTGTGTCGACCACATCGCACACTGGGACTCATGGCTTTGCTACCGTCAGTACATCAAGATGCTAAAGCACGACGCAGCTTTGTGTGGGCAATACATGTGGCCGGCATGTACGTCATGTTTAAGAATAACTATGAGCTCATGGAGCTCTCTTCCGAAAAGAAGGCGCAGTGATCAAGGAAATTCAGGACTACGCGTAGGTGATAACCAGTCACTCGAGGCATTTTGTTCTATACTACCAATGTAATTAAATACTCTCAGGGTGTGCGGGACATTTATGAGCGTGACGCAGCAAGCTTGCATTGATCGGATATCGACAAACTACCAACGCAATGCGGTAGCCGGAAAGCGGATTGATACTGCGAACAGAGTACCGTTATTACGAGCCCAAGCGCCTCTAAATGATGCACGGCACATATTTGGAATGTACTTAACCAGTTCTCGATTGATAGTACTACTGCACTTTGGCGCGATGACAGAATCGCGCGCTTCGTGACCTTGTCGACCAGACATTGAAATAACTTCTGAATGAGCGGTGCTCCGCATATTTGATGGTAGCTGATATTGGGACCACCGTCCTCCAGCAACAAGAGGTGGGTGTCGCTATGTATTTCAGAGCAGCGAAGGAGGTTCTGCCTTCTATCTTGAGATGCAGGAGTTTTAGAGCGATTGAGTCCGATTGTCCCCAACTTTTAGTTGTAGATCATCGCTGATCTGAAGTCGCTTTAATTTGACTGCAATGTCTCGCTAATTTCTTCCTCAGTAACAGCATCGTTTACAATTTCTCTGAATATTCTGCCTTCCTCTCCATCATTCGCATTCCGCCTCCTCTCATGTGTAGCACGTGCTGGTACCGGAACAAGCTCGAAGTTCACGAAAATTGTGTGTAAGAAGTATTTGAGAATCCGCAGTGCAAAGGTCAGTACCATCTCTTCAATAGAGGTCTATGCAACTAACTCTCGTCACTAGCCTTCTTATGTGCTAGGAAGTCTCCCGACCAATGCTGTGGATAATTCGAAGTTGGTATCCAGCAACAGCAGCATCTAACAGGACCTCAATGGTCAGTTTCTTCTGTTCCTTGAACACTGCATGAGGGACAGATTCATTCGAAAGGATAGGCCACTCCACATAATGCAGAGCTGGCTGCGTATCCGATTTTCTTTGAAGAGAGCGTAGGCCCTACGGAGATGGAGGCAAGGTTGAAGCGCTACAATCTACAGGGCGTTTCCAAAGGTCTCCCTAAGTCTACCTCTCACTTCCCTGCAACTATAGAGTACTACTAAGCCCGATCTTAGTCATTAGAACTGCTAAAGTTCTGGTATACAACCACTTCAAAGTTTTGACGTTGTATTGTCGTACGTGAGCAATGACTCGTGAAAAGAATGGACATTGAACAAATACTTTGATTAAATAGGGAGTTAAACGAGCTAGAATAACAGTGAAATGAGCGAGAATATTACAGGAGCGACGCGAGACCAAGGGATGAACGATGGTGAAGATTGAGAACTGTAGTCTAAAGGTGACCGTATGGGAACAGCTGGTCACATTGGGCACCGAGCGCTGCAGAGAGGCTGGAATATAGGAAGCCCAGATTCTTGATCAGGTTCCGTTTCAGAACGCCTCTGGGGTTGGGATAAAGTCCCTGTACGGTTTTCACGATGTCTTCGTATAGCACACACGGCTTCGTGAAGTCGGCAGAGGTGGGATCGACCATGAAATTGTTGACCTTCCCATCAACGTTTCCACCAGGAAGGAATGGGTGTATGGCGAAGATTTCTGCGATACCCTCGTTACTCGTTGGCTTGGGCGGCCGATGGAAGTCAGGAGGAAACCTCATATCTTTGAAGAACGATCTCGCTGACGCCATGTCTAATTTCCTGTCTGTCTTCCGGCCGTCGACGAAAAAGTTGATTGGGAAGGCCGACTCTCCGTACCCGGTGAAGTAGCGAACGTTCTTGAACGAGAACTGGGGATTGGTGGCGATAGAATCTTGCAAACGTTGGAATCGCAGCTCTCCAGCGACTGTCAGGTTGTAGTAGCCGTCACCATATTTATTGCTGGAGTCAACGAACTGATACATAGGATCAAAGGCTTAGTTGCGTTCATGATCAAGGTGAAGTGGGGTCAGCGTACCTTCTGAAACAATGTTTCGTTGAAGCTGTGATTGTCCCCGAAAAACGCGTCTGCTCGAGTCATCCCGCCATCACCTGAGACATACCATCAGTATCTCTTTGCTCAATGATTCTAATTGTATCCACCTTCGAACGTTCCGTGAACATTGAATCCACCGGCGTGGGCGGGAGATGGAGGATCAGGACCGGTCTTTCGTGTCTTGCCTCCAATGCTGAGCAAGTCGGTGACAAGGTTTCCGTTCATCAAGTGGGCAAGATAAGTCACGAATATCGCAAACTGGTTCTCCATGTTGAATCCTGCGCGATTCACATGAGTGCCCAACACAGACGATAACTAATCACGTCAAAACTCTCACCCTCCTGGACCGCGGTAACCATTTGGGATGGGCTGGCAACACCGTCACGAGAGATGTACTAGGAAAAGCAAAAAGAGTTAGCGGTCGAGGGCGAAAACGAGTTTGGGCTTGATGCTAACCCCGTGAGATGCAAGTGTGTTCATTCCTGGGCAGGGTCCTCGTTCATCACCGTTTCTTAACGGCTTCCATGGATGAGCGCGATCGTGGACCAGCTTCACGCCTGTGAACCGAGGCGGTCCGGGTGGTGGAGGTGGATTGACTGTGCCAAAACCTCCTCCGGTACGAGAACTGGCGCCTTCAATTTCTTGACGCTTCAGAAATTCCGGGTCGTTGGGGAAAGCGAGCGAAGTAGAAAGTGCGTTAAAAGAGAAGAGAAGGGTGGTCAAAACAACAAAAGCTTTAGAGATCATGGTCAAGGTTTTCTGTGGGGCAGCCCTTTCACCCATAGGTAGTTTAAATAGCTTTCCCTAGAGTGTCCTTCGGATTTGGAGTATTACCGTTTTGCCGTCTTTCCGTAGCGCGCCTGGAAACTTTGGCAGTGCTTTGTAACCGGCATCACACTGGGCTGCAGACATCGGCAACCAAAGCAAAATGCCAAGATACGTTGTATGCCTGCGCGTGGTGCTGTAAGTCACTTAAGGACGGCAATTGCGCAACCGTGAAACCAGACAGAAATCTTGTTGCTATTCTCGGGTTTCACGCCCAACCAAGTCCACAATACGCGTAGGGCACAGTCCCATTATATCACCCGAGGCGCCCAATCACAGATCCATGATTTTAGAGCAAAAAAAATCCGAAAAACCAGGCTCATTGCTTAATGGGATATCAAAACGGTCGATCTGTGTCAACTGAGCGCACTACCCAGAGCTTCTTTGATTGATCTCTTGTCACGGATACACTGGATCCGTGGCGTCTCAGCATTGGAATCGCCGTCATCCTTGTGCCTCGAGTTGTGTCCCTGAACCATCGGATGTACAAGGAAGTCCTCAAAGCCCGAGAAGATTGCCTTCGCTACCTATCTAACCGTGTATCCGATGGTCGTTGAACGCATATATTCCTGGCTTGAAAGGGGTGGGTGAGGTGCATGAAGCCACTAACCTTCAATGCTCGTTTGAGCCTTCCTTTGTCCTATGAGCAGATATTAACCTGGGTTGGTGGAGACGTGAGAATATTGTCTTCGCCCTGGTTCGAACTCTGGACGTCCAGTGCATACGCAAATCGACATACGCATTACAGCGGTCATTGCCAGCTTAATTAGTGACTGGCATATTGCAAAAGTTGAGGGTATAAATATCTGCAGAAGACACGGTGGAAAAAGAGAGGATAAAGGAGGGGTCGGGGCAAGATTGCCAGTGAAGTGGGGCATTGTAACCAATGAGAGTTATGCTACCGACCCGCAAGAAGACAAAACCGTAATTTAATCACGTCGTGCCACCATCAGACGTCAGTGATAGGGTACGTGAGAAGTTTGCCACGAGTTGTTCACCAAGTGAATCAAGACCAGTTTCGGGTCGTTGTACTAAGGTATTGTTATCTGAATCATAGAGCTCAGAGATCTGAGCCTTCATGTGTTCCCCAACAGAATTTTGATGAATTGACTGATATCCGCACGTCCTCAGTCACTACAGAGCCATGTTGAGGCACGTGTCTTCCTGTGGATCAGCATTAAACCTCGACATGCTACGGCCACTTTTCCTTTTGCTACGTAACGCGCTTGTCTTTTGCGACTTGGGTCAAAGGAATGGGCGAAGAGGCGTAAGACACTCAAAGATAATCCCTCCTCTTGCGGGACTGAGCTCTCGAGCTCCCGCCAACATCCCATTGTTTGCTGGAGGGCCAGCATTTATGGCACTGAGGACGGACATATAACTTTAGGTAGAGGGATAGGAGCAAGAGGTCACAGCCCAACCGGGTGGGGCATCGGACGGGGTTTCCGTGGTCAAGGACGTCTTAGACACCCTGCGGCATGTGTTCGACAAGATCGAGCAGTTCATCCTGCATCTTCACTTCAACTGCATCCCAATTCCATTGTTCCAGTCCGCTTAACCTTCCAGGTGTATTGTTAGACGGTCGCCCTCGATGATGGATTCGCATTCAGAGGACCCTGGGTTGGTGGTGGCTGCCTTCGGTGAAGCAGACGGGAAAGCCCTATTCATTGGTCTGCGAAGGCAGTGTCGATCGGTGGACGGCAGCGGCAGTAGGTTAGGAGAGTTCGGGCTGAGGGATTCGTGCAAACATTGAAGCGGTGCAGGTAGAATCACGATTAACGTCACTGGACGTCTCGAGTGCTAACCAGGGCCAAAGCAATATTCTCATGTCATTGCAATATGTCTTTATCGACCCAGCTTAATATTCGCCCGGAAGACAAAGCCTCAAATGAGCATTGAAAGTTAGTGGCTTTACGCAATTCGCTCTTTCCTTGCAGGCCAGCGATACTTGCGTTCAACGACCATCGGATACATGGATAGATAGGTAGTGAAGGCAGCCTTCTCGGGTTTTCAGGACTTCCTCGTACATTCGATGGTTCAGGGAATTAAGCACAAGGATGACGGCAATTCTAATGCTGAGACGCCACGGATGCAGCGTATCCGTTGAATTCTCACAAGAGACCAATCAAAGGAGCATCCGCAGCTCTGGGTACCGCGCTCATTTGGTACAGATCGACGGTTACGATGTCATATTAAGGGAAGGGCCTGGTTTGCCGGACTTACCCAGTAATCGTGCATCTGTGATTGGGCCTCCCATAATGCAGCTGAATGGGACTGCCCTATGCATATTACGGACTCGGTCGGGCGTGAGACCCGAGAATAGTAACAGAATTTCTTTCTTGTTTCACGGCTGCGCGATTGCCGCGATCATAATTCAAAGATTCAAAATTACTACATTCAAGTGGATAGCTCATTGGAAGGGACGGCAGAAAAAAAACCCTGACCTGGAACTACCATTGATTTGCGGGACGACCAGAGCAGTCTCAGCCTCCCAGATAATCCCGAGGAACTTGTCGATCCTTTCCAACAACAAAACTACACAGGCTAGACACGGTGAGAAATTGAATCCGATGTAATAACCTCGATTCACAGGCAACACCGTGGGCAGGCATACGACGTATCTTGACATATTTCTTGGTTGCTGATTTCGGCTCCGGGCGCAGCTCAGTGCGATGCTGGTTACAAAGTTTCATCAAAGTTTCCAGGCGCACTACGGAAAGATGGATAAACGGGGATACCCTGATTCCAAAGGACACTAACGAAAAGCTATTTAAACTCCCAATGGGCGAAAAGGTTGCCCCACAGAAAACCTTCACCATGATTTCTAAAGCTTTTGTTGTTCTGACCACCCTCCTCTTCTCTTTCAACGCACTCTCTACTTCGCTCGCTTTCCCCAACGACCCGGAATTTCTGAAGCGTCAAGAAATTGAAGACATCAGTTCTCGTACTGGAGGAGGCTTTGGCGCAGTCAATCCACCTCCACCACCCGGACCGCCTCGATTCACGGGCACGAAGCTGGTCCACGATCGCGCTCATCCATGGAAGCCGTTAAGAAACGGTGATGAGCGAGGACCCTGCCCAGGAATGAACACACTTGCATCTCACGGGGTTAGCACCAAGCCATTTATTTTCGCCCCCGAGCGCTAAATCTTTCCGCTTTTTCTAGTACATCTCTCGTGATGGTGTCGCCAGCCCATCCCAAATGGTGACCGCGGTCCAGGAGGGTGAGTGTTTGACGTGATTATATCTTGTCTGTGTTTCACTCATATGTATCGCTCAGGGTTCAACATGGAGAACCAGTTTGCGATATTCGTGACTTACCTTGCCCACTTGATGAACGGGAACCTGGTCACCGACTTGCTCAGCATTGGAGGCAAGACACGAAAGACCGGACCCAATCCTCCACCTCCTGCCCACGCCGGTGGATTCAATGTTCACGGAACTTTCGAAGGTCGCTAATATTAGGATCATTGAGCGAAAGGGTACTGATGATACGTCTCAGGCGATGGCGGCATGACTCGAGCAGACGCGTTCTTTGGGGACAATCACAGCTTCAATGAAACCTTGTTTCAGAAGGTATGCTTACTCTATCTTGGCTAGGTCATGAGTGCGACTAACCCTTTGCTCCCATGTATCAGTTCGTCGACTTCAGCAACAATTATGGCGACGGCTACTACAACCTGACAGTCGCTGGAGAGCTGCGATTCCAACGTTTGCAAGATTCTATCGCTACCAATCCCCAGTTCTCGTTCAAGAACGTTCGTTACTTCACCGGGTACGGAGAGTCGGCCTTCCCAATCAACTTTTTCGTCGACGGCCGGAAGACAGACAGGAAATTAGACATGGCGTCAGCGAGATCGTTCTTCAACGATATGAGGTTTCCTCCTGACTTCCATCGGCCGCCCAAGCCAACGAGTAACGAGGGTATCGCAGAAATCTTCTCCATGCATCCGTTCCTTCCTGGTGGAAACGTTGATGGGAAGGTCAACAATTTCATGGTCGATCCCACCTCTGCCGACTTCACGAAGCCGTGTGTGCTATACGAAGACATCGTGAAAACCGTACAGGGGCTGTATCCCAACCCCACAGGCGTTCTGAAACGGAACCTTATCAAGAACCTAGGCTTCCTATATTCCAGTCTCTCCGCAGCGCTCGGTGCCCAATGCGATCAGCTGTTCCCATACGGTCAGCTGTAGACTATAGTTCTTAATGTTCACCCTCATGTAAATCTTGGTCTCAGGTCGCTCCTGTAACATTCTCACTCATTTAACCGTTCTTTGAACTCTTTTAAATACTTATTTAATCACACTATTTGTCCAACGTCCATTCCTTCCACGAGCGATTGTTCGCGTACGACAATATACCGTCCTATAATCTGCCAAACTTTGAACAAACGGGATCTTCCCAACCACAGGTTCTGTACCAGACAGTGAGCAGTTGCGTGGCTGACATATCCGACTCAATCAGCACTTTGTAGTTGGAGAGAGCTGAGAGGTAGACTTAGAGAGACCTGTGATAAAGTCCTGTAGGCTGTAGCTCCTTAAGCTTGCAGGCTCCATCTCCCTAGGCCCTACATTCCTTTCGACGGAAATCAGATACGCAGCCAGCCCTGCAACGTGTGGCGTGGCCTATCAGTCTGTTCATCATGCAACTTGTCAAAGCAGCCAAAGAATGAGGTACCAAACATTGTGTTTGTCGCTAACAATAGAGGTGTAGTTCTTCAAGTGAAAGAGTATGTCAGGTCGCAGAGAGTGGCCCAACAAACTCAGCAAGCGGCCTTTCACTGAAACGGGAGGGGCGGGAGAACGAGCGGTCATCGTTGGCTAGAGGGGGCACCGCGGACGGACATAGTGCTTTAAGCGAGTGGGCAGAGCACGTGCACAAAGACTGAGCAAAAGAGACAGAGGGATTGGGCCAAACAAAAGAAAGGAAAGTTGGCAGAAGCATGGTTGATAATCTGTGTTACGCTACCAATACGCAGAACAACAAGTTGCGGATTTGGCGAGAGTGTATGTGATGATTCGCATAGCTATAGGCTCCGGTCGTCGAGCCAAGGAACTTGGACTGTGTACTTCAGGCTCGTTGTCGGGTCCACTCGGAGCAACTTTACTTCCCCTTTCGTAGCGCCCTAGAGAGGGTAGAGATATCCTTGGAGGATGATATATCAGAGGAACAATTGGAATAGTTATCACCGACTCGCAGTCTTCAGCTGGCACGATGATTGGAGGTATTGTCACATTTATATCATGTCTCGAGGCCATTACTGTAGAGTCAGCCTTGTTCCTTTTCAAAACACTCGATCGCGACTGCGTGAGATGCGGGAGGGAGGGAGAGTGAAATTGAAGAAGCTTCTTTGGAGAAGCAGAAACACGCAATCCCTGAGTCAACAGATTCGCTGATAGAACCAACCCTTCAATTTCCCGCCCTGCTAGCTGATCGAAACAACGATAAATGGGAACGAAGCGTCGCTGAATGAACGGAAGTGTGCGGAATGAATAGTACAGACGCGAACACGAGGAACGACCAAGGAGATGAACAAACGCGGAGAGCCGGGTCGAACGAAAGCGCCAAGAACAGAAGGATGTAGCAAAGAAAGGGAAGAGGATGAACGAAGGAACGAGGATATAAGGGAGCATGACCTACAGGTACAACGTATTCCACAGCACAACCAACATAGTGTTATACCTCGGATCGTCTGGCACTGTGTCCAGTGACAACGCAGGAGGAGCTTCAGGTTGAAGGTCGTTGGTGGGCTATAACGATTTTATCAATAGGGCTCGTTGTCCTTCAACTATGACCACACGAGGAGAGGGAGAGATAACTACGAAAAGGGAATCGGAGCGAGCAATGAAAATAGAACCAATTGGAGAAACCAATTAATAGCGTACCTTCTGGGCTCTCCACGCCATTACCATGCTGACTTCCCTTCTTTTGTTGCTGCTCTTTCTTCTTCGCTTTCCCGCCACCCGCCTTCTTTGGTTGTTTGAGTGGCAAGCTGATCCGTTTGCCTTTGCCCGAAAGTTGGTGGCCGTAGCTGTACAAGACCGGCGAGAACGGGGTTATGGTGCAAGTCAATCAGCTCACCAATCATTGAAATCAAAGGTCCATGGCGGATAGCGCGTAGGAAACTAGGAAGGAGAGGAAGAACGTAGGAAGCACAAACAGGAAAAAGCCAAAGTTGAGTGGCAAGGACTATATCGCTTTGGATCGACGTCATTCCCGTAGAAAACGAAGGCGCCGAAACATCGCGTTGGGGACACAACACCATAGCTGAAGCTTCGAGAAACCGCAAGACGAGTAACTCACATATCGTTCCAAAACACACTCTCCAACGGCTCCTCGTGCCTATCCCCATCGTAACTCCAAAAAAACTCCCGTATTCTTAGGGGTCCGCAGTGCCATCGTGCATCCGAATCTCAAGGAAGAAGCGAAGGCGCTTGCACTGCCTTTTCGAATGGACAAGGATTTGGATGTCGATTGCGAAGAGGTTGAGGGAGCCTGAGCGACTCTCTAGAGGAAGACGTAGTGGGTGTGAAATTTGGTTGGGTCATGTCCAATAGGGAAAATCTTATAGACCAAAGATGAGCAACGGTGAGAAGAAATGCACGATGAGAGTAAGCGTACTTGAAAAATCAAGTGTCCTCCAACATAAATCGGACAGCATCCGCCGTGGTGAACGATTCCGTCTGGTGATGGGAGGAAGGAAGAACCGCTTGGAGGCCTCGAGATTGTGTATGACGTCGAGGTGAACGGCGGGAAGGAGGATGATGACCAAGTGAGGTCAGGACAGGAGTTGAGGTTAGCGACGTACAGAGGTTTTAACTCCGTCTCCCCAAATTTGCTTCCAGGGGTATTCCCGCGTATAGAACACCCAGAGGTCGTTGTGGTAGTGAGCTATGCACGTATGTGAAAAGGATAAGGGTGTTAGAGGGTGGACGAGGCGTCGCCAAAGAGAACGATAAGGTGCTTCCACGTCGTCGATCTAAAACAGCCCATAAGCATTACGGCGAAGAGAGCAAGATTAAACCACGCACCGATGACCACTTGGTTTGACCTTGCCCTCAATCCTATCCCACATATGCGTCTGAATATCGAGACACCAGAAATCCATATAATGGTGGAGCCCCTCTGATGCAACGACAAGAACTCTCCTGCAAATGTAAACAGCTTCCCTCCTCCTGCCATGGGCCAAACGCGGGCAAGGGCATGTAGGCGAAACGAACTCGCGTCGTTCGTCTTTTTCGGGAGAACAGCGGAAGGTATCATCGTAGAAACAGGCGCGGTTGTCGTCGCTGAAGAATTCTCCTGGCCCTTTGACGTGTGCTTTGAAGAACCCTCCTCGCCTTTGCCTTTCGATTTGGATTTGGTGACCGTTTTCTTCTCCGTGGGGAGCCCTTACGACTTTGATTGCTGCGGATACGTTTTCTTGCCTATTGTAGCCGATATTCGCATTATGTGGGTACAAAAAGGATACAAACCAGTATGAGGACAGTCAGGACAACGAACGGCAGCCGATTTCATTGATCAGTTTGTCAGTGCTTGTCACCGCGTCATCCCGGGTCCGGGTCTCTCCTCGGCATTGACCTACAAGTTCTTCAAGCGACGCATCCTCTCTGCGCCAGAAGTTTCTCACTTCCCTCATTCCCAACGGTGTCCTTAGTTTCGACTCTAGCCTTTGTACCCTCCAGCGATTTCCTCTGTTGATCTGCCTTGTCCCCGCATTTTCATGCAGATATACCAGCGACCAGGAAAAGCGAGGTGGGCAAATTCGCTCTGAAGAGGCCAAAGAAGGCGGGTGGTATGTGAAGAAGAGATGGGATAGAAGTGGAGAAAGGGTATTCAGAGTAATGAAAAGTAGCAAAGCTACGTTCGGCTCATTCTTTTATTTCCAGTCGCCTTTTCACCCTTCATTTCATTCGTTGAATTGTTCGAGTTCTCGCTTGTGTATACTGTCTCACTGCATCTTGGGCTCAGTTCTTGTTCTTTACTCACGTATCCGAGCCTCTCAACCTTTCTCACCCATCTAAGGTGGTTCGCCCTAGCGCGGCGGGTTCTGACTTTCAGACAACTTAACCTCCCCATTCTGTATCCATGCAAGACCACAATTCACTCCAGGCATTCCCTGTATTTTTCAAAGACACTGATATCGACAGTGCCATCGAAGCACTCCGATGGCCAGTCAAAACTCGGAGGGCAGGGACGTGTTCTTCTACGATGCTCCGATACCTCCGTCCTGAGCAAAACCTCAGCGGTCACCGCTTCACCGACCACCATATCGGCTACGCTCACGCTGTATGAGTGAGAGCGTAAGCCTTAACCAGCGAGCGACAGTACCAACTCTAACGATGGGTGAAAAATACCGAAATGTTACAAATGCATTCATGAGCAAATAATAGTACACGGGAGATATTTTTTTTAGCGGATTGCGGATGTGTAAAAGAACAGGACGGAAAGAGAAGGACAAAATTGGGCCGAGCGGGAGTGAGTGGCTCGTGCAAGACAATCCGATGACGAGTCAACCGCGAAGCCTGTGCCTAGTCATGGTCAGGGACGGGGACAATGTACCAGGCCAGTCCCATTTCCTTCAAAAGAATCTAGAGTTGAATGATAAGTAGCTGCGGAATCATTAAGTGGAAGCATACAAACCGGTGTCTCAGCGGTACTATGGCCATCAGAATCATAGTTCCACCCCTTGCTTGTGCTCCCTGTCGGTGGCATGAGAATCCTGAGGAATCTGAGTTAAAGTGCATTGTTTTGATAAGAGCTCGTAACTTACACGAAAGCATCCCTCCCGACTGGGGGTGGGTGGGGTGCACTACGAAGGATCATCCATTCGAAAGAAGCCTCTTCACTGACATGCACTTGATCGTCTGACGGCGTTGCCACTTTATTTAAAGTTTTGACAACATATTGGCTGATTCCGGGGACTTGATCGATGCGCCACTGCATCGTAATCACTGCAAACTTCCCCCACGGGTGTAACACCTGGTTCCCGATCCTTGGCCGACCCAGGTGGTTCGCCCGGTCGAGGAAGGTGCTACTCCCGGAAAGCACCCGGCACTGCCAGGAGCTTACTCTCTGGCCAGGTCAGGTTATCGACCTGGGTTTTGTATCGCACACCCGGCACCTGTTTTCTGACCACGCCAGGTAAAATGCCTGTTAGAACCAAGACAAATTACCGCCACAAATTTATGGGGCTTCCAAGACATTTCATTGGGAAGGCCAGGTAGAGATACCAGTGATAGTAAATGTGAAATCAGGTATATTTCGTGGTACAAACATCCATTTAGGTGGAGTAGAATATCTACGAGTGACGGCAGTGCGCTAGGTAATAGATATAAATACAACTGATCAGCGTGAATCTGGAACCTGCGATGACAAGATGAGTAAAGAGGCTTACATGATAGGTTAAAAGACAGTCCCGTACCTTGAATTAGCCATCAGCGTCAGCATCACAGTCTCGAGTGCTGGCTGAGAGGTAGGCGAGATGGCCGGCGGGAGTTTTGTCTTCAGCGCGATTTGAGGTACTCTTTCCTTTTTGCCTGATTTGGTGCACCCTTCTTTGATTGAGACGTTGATCTGTTGTTGGTGGGAATAGAGGGCAAAGAATAGGTGGAGGGAGTAGTAAGGAAAGGAAGAAAAGTGGGCGAGCCCCAAGGCGATCGCCCAGACCTTATTTTGGATTGTAGTCAGCCGCCATTTGTCATGCGTGCAGACTTGGACTTCGTTATGTGCCTTCGTACAGACCAATGATTTTGATTGCAGTGGAGACATAGGGTACAGCGGCTTTATTGAGGATTGATTATTGTATCTCCATGTACCTATCTAAAGCAATAGAATCATTCGCAGATACCCAACGCTCCCATTAGCTTTCCTACTCCTGGCTGTGCCAGGCAGAATCAGGCCGCAGCCTCCCCGGAAAACACCTGACACGACCGCGCCAGCCACAGCCAGGATTTTGCCGGGGGTTAGAACACCTGGCGTGGCCGGGTCCTCGAAATGCACCTGGCAGTGCCAGGTGCGCCCAGGGGTTCCCGGAACCCGCCGGGTGCTACACCCAGGGGGAGGTTCCATAGTGTAAAATGTGTGAGTCATATACTGACTTTGTAAGANCCCTGCTTCCCTGGGGAGCCGGAGTCCCTTCAGGTAGGACAACGACTGCGGTGGAACCGCTCTGTCGACTTACTCCGAGAGGCCTACTGCGAAATACACCATGTGAGTAATCTATAGTTGAGATGGTGTAGTTGCCGGGCGGGAGGTCCATGCTGTGTTGTCAGAATCAAGTGTGTGAGGGGGACAGAGACTGAAGACGTGCATCAAATGGGATATGCTTTTATACACCTGTGGTATATATTTGTCAGCATTACGACTGCCCCGAGCCAGCTATCTGCCATCTCAATGGCATTTGGAAGGTTGTCAACGTGAAGAATGTGAAAACTCTACTATGCACAATTCGCATCCGAGGTTTGAGGAAATTACCATCTGGAGGCTGATGAACACAAGAACGTCACGCGTCCCCAGCGGTGGGGAGCCGTGGAATTAATGAATCCCTGCCGGCTGCTTCTTTACGAAGACCCGCAACCACTTTGACAGGTTTCCTGGAACCACAGCATCTTCCATTTCCAGCTGCTCGTTCTGAAGCTGGTTGAAACCTCGATTTGAATGAAACACGAATTTACAGAGAGGTGGCCCTGATCAGGTCTGTTTCTTACATAGAGATCCATGGGCGCTGGGTGCTGGGAATCAAACCACAAGCTATAGAAAATCCCAATATCATGGGACCACGCTGAAGGACTCTTATAAGATGACTTGTAAACGTTCGGGTAAAAATGAATTCATCGTGAAAGCGCAAGGAATACGTGCTTAGTGTTCATTTACCAGCTGACCACGCACGCTGAATTTCTCCGTTGGGGGACCCTCTTCCATATCTCTTGCCAATGGCTTCGAGGAACAACAAATGGCATCGAAGATGGTGGCGTCAATTTGAAGTGAGGGTCCAACCTTCTCCCGCAAATGTCATGGGAATCTAATTATAACAACCAACGGAGCGACTTGAGAGGGAGAACACGCTCTGGTTATCCTTACACCATTTTACTGCTTTTGGGAGGCCTCTCTTGACGCACAAGGTCTTTGATTTGAGCACAAAGGTGGCCTCGGCGGGTTTTCCAAACACTATTGGGGGCTGCTCAGAACAAGTGAATATATCCGTGAGTGAAAAGTCTGGTTCACCGACCCAACCCATGGAGCGGTCGCAGGCCTTTTGAGCTGAAATCCGCGCCAACCGTACCATCTCTTCGGCTTAAGCGAGACAGGAGCTCAACGTAAATGTAATTTCATATCAATCGCATTCTTCGGTGTCACTGTTCGACATATCGGGTTGTTGGGCATGTATCCGATCACATTACATCTTGGAGTGCATGTTACCGAGACTCTCGATTCAATGCCGAGTGGCACCTTGTTCGAGGGAAACGACAGCTGGTACCTATGCAAAGGGCACATGGGGTAAGTTCAAGCTGTCAATTCCAGCTAGCATCCGTGTACGGCCGGCCTCATGGCTCACAGGTTGCTGCTGTAAACAGGGACTCCATGGGCACCTGCAAATGATTGTATCCGACGAGGCGTTGCTGAACGAACGGAAATGAGCGAGTTGAAAAGTGCAAACACAGACACGAAGAACGACCAAGGAAATGCGTGACAGTACAAACGCAGGGAGCCGGGTCAGGCGAAAGCGTCAAGAACGAAAGGATGAAGTGGAGAAGGGACAAGGACGAAGAAATAAGAGGGCACAACATACAGACACAACGTATATCACAACACAGCCAACATAGTGTTATACCTCAGACTAGGGATCGCCGACCACGGATTCCACCTCGATCGTCTGCCCCTGAGTCCGACGACGCTGGAGGATCTTCAGGTTGAGGATCATTATCATTGGTGGACTTATAGCAAACTTATCAGTAGGGCTCATCGGCCAGCGACTACGACCATGTGAGAAAGGGAGAGACGACTACGCACAGGGATCGGAGAGAACAACGAAACAGGAATCGATTGGATGAACAGCAAAAGAGGTTGGTGGCGTACCTTCCCACCGATCTTCAACTCCTTGTCACTATCATCCTCACCTCCCTTCCTTTGTTGCTGGTTTCTGTCGCTTCTTCGACTTTCCGCCACCCGCCTTCTTTGGTGTTCGAGCACCAAGCTGATCCATTTTCCTGTCCGCCGGTAATCATCTTGCAGGATCAAGCTCTGGACATGCACCACCTGGCCCTGGCTTTGCGCTGTTCCGAGCCTGCTCGTCGTCCAAGGTCCAAGCTGGTTTTGGCAGAATGGCCTCCGAGATCAACAGCATTAGTGAAAACGAGAAAAAGAGGAGCGTTTTTGTGCCAGGCTCATGATGACGTCAAGGAATTTGATTCGGATTGCTAACAAAGAGGCCGGCCACACGAGGGTTAGGCGGGTTAGCAACGGTGTGAATGGCGAGCTTTTCTTAGATTCAAGGTAAACGTCAGTGATTACTGCTTCACCGACCACCGCATCTGCTATGCTCACGCTGTACGGGAGCTGGAAGCCTAGCCAGTGAGCGACAGTACCAGCTCGAGTAAAAAGATATTGGATTGGTACAGATGCATTCGTTAGCAAATACTAGTACATGGAGGATCCTTGTTTGGCAGATTTCTGCGGGTATGTAAAGGAACAGGAAAGAAGGTCAAGATTGTGCTGGGCAGAAGTTAAGGATCTGGGCAAGACGATCCGATGAAACGAGTCCACCGCAGTGCCTGTGCCTAGTCACGATCACGGACATTATGGAACCGCGCTGAAGGACTCTTATGAGATGACCTGTAAACGCTCGGGTATAAGCGAATTTATCGTGAAAGCGCGAGAACCTTCTTCCATATGTCTTGCCAATGGCTTCGAGGAACAAAATGGCATCGAAGCCGGTGTCGTCAATTTGAAGTGAGGCACTGACCTTGTCCCGCAAATGTCACGGAAATCTAACATCGCTCATCTGACCAGCGGAGCAACTTGAGAGGGAGGACACTCTCTGGCTATCCTTAGAAGGTCTTTGATCATCAAACAAGCTTGCAATTGGCGGTATGAGCCTGAGGATTGATGTTTGGGGGTGTTTGTCATTGGCTCCTGTCCAATTTGGCGTATCAAGGCTCTTGAAGCAATCTCAAGCGACCTCGATGGGTAAGGGCTACTGGGAATCTCCAATATGAATGTCATGTCGACAAGTGCCTCTTCGCCCGCTTCAACGCCATCCTACGGCCTCTGCAACGGTCGGCCCCAGAGCTCATTGACTTCCCTTTCCACCCATTCCAAAAAGGCTCACAAAGAGCACCGAGGTCGCCATCTGAAGATGCGAGGAGATCACTGCTCGAAGTTGCAAGATGAGTTCAGGCGCTACGGCATATCCTCATCTTGCACATTGGCGAGAGGCCCGCTGACAACGGATCTTCGGAGAGACGAGGACGATGCGTAGGATTGTGATTCGAGGGTACAATGATTATCTCACCATTGAAGACGTTCCATGGACTACAGTGCGTTTTCATTCCCTTCTCTTCGGATTCTTCCCTCACTTGATGATGTATGTCAATCCAGAGTGGGAAGCTTTGAAAGAACATACCGCCGCACCTTGCGTTATCTTCGTCGCCTCTATCACCGTCAGGAAGCTGATCGTGGATTCATAGTATTCGATTAGGATTGCTATCGAAGAGGCCAGCCACGCGATTATAATGATAGGACGGAAATGGTTGAAGGAGAACGGGAGGACGGACGCGAGTTAGCGACGCTGAAGAACCGATGGACTGCTGTACCCAGTGAGTTGAGGTGATTTNCCCCTCCTTTCTATTTTTCTTCCATCGTCTCTTCTAGTTCTCTTTCGCTTCGACCTTGACCCTCTTGCGAATTTCTCCCTTCGTCGTTATCTTCTTTCCAGCAAGACGAAATTTTAACGATTCTGGATGCACATTAGCTCTGTGATCACTATGAGACACGCTCCCAGTTGAAGTTACTGGTTTGTAGCTGGGTGCACCTGGGTACGCCTGGATTTCTACCGGGTATGCCTGGGTGCAGCTGGGTTGTAACTGGATACACCTGGGGGGCAACTGGGAGGTGACTGGGAGGTTACCCAGGGGCGTCCCAGCCCCTTACCAGGCACCCCAAGCAACCAAGGAAAGTACAGGAATATATGTAAATGTGCATTTAGCTTTTCAATTGCTGTCATTCCTGGTGATGTAGATTAAGAAACATGATCTATTAACCGTCATCGAGTAAACTCTGGTACACTACGTGCTAATGGCCCACTGCGATCAAAGATGACCCATTCGTTGTTCCAATGCACACGACCAACAAGGCATTGAATATAGGCAATATCAACAATGTCCATGGGTCCCATTTTGCGATAGTAGTGGATGTCGAGATCTGGGTGGTGGCGAGTGACATTGCATGATTGGATGGCTCCGAAGGCAATTGTGGTTGGTTCTTCAAGTTCAGGGAGCGCATCCACTTCAAGCGCAGGAATCTTGATGACAAAGATATACTTGAGCTGACCGTAGAATGTCTTCAAGTAGAACTCAGGTGTGCGCTTCCTGGAGTTGGCATAGCGATCGACCAGTTGCTCATACTAGAAAACTTGAGGTAAGTCATGAATAATAGAAGCAGACATGATGAAAGCACGCACCCGAACATACGTCGCATCCCTTCTATCCTCTGACTTCTGGCGAACAACTTCAGAGGCTAGCATAGTATCTCCTTCCCCAAGCCTCTTGAGGCGTCCCCACATGTCTATTGTTGATAATTCTAAGATTTGGGTAGCGGTGGAGACATTGATCTTTGCGCTCCCATCTGCATCTGTAAAGCGAGTGACGAGGGCGGCTGCAATTCGTGATTTCATGGCAGGAATCAGGTCAAGGTTGCATGATTGATAAGGTGGCAGCAGACGGTAATTGGTATCTGGTGGTCCGAGGAAGGTTAGCTCAGGGATCACTGAAAATAACAACAAAATTGGCTGCGTACATTGGGGGTTCGGAATCTCAGTCTCCCAGGACTTCTTGGGCACGTTCAATGAGATTTCATCTTCGAGGCCATATATGTTCTTGATGCATGTAAATTGAGCTTGAGCGAGCACCTGGTTGTCGAGGTTGGCAAATGGGAATCTTCGGCTCTTGATTGCCCGTGCAAGTTTGCCACAAAACCGCTCCATCGCAAAGGCCCAATAGACCCATACTGGGCCCATAAACTCGATGCCATCTGCAATATGCAGAAGGGCATGGATGGTGAGAGGGCAAGCTGAGAGTCGGTCTTCGGAGTACTGATAGTATAGACTATTGAGGTGGGTGAATACAAGAAATTGAAAGTCGACATAAAATACACATTACCGTTCATACTCTTGCACCCAGGCTGCAAACCCCTGCCGAATAGTTTCAACGTCAGTGTGGTTTAGCTCAAACTGAAGGCATAGATTAACAAGCTGAACAAGTTTGATAAAATGATCATAGAATGCGCGATTGGAGAAGGCCTTCTCCAGATAAACAGGTCCAAGATAGAGCGTCCAGAATGACAACATGTCAGCCGTGATTCCAATCCTGTCTTTGCTGAAGTCCCGGGGTCGTGCTCCATAGGCACCAGGAATGGTTGCGCCAGATTCTTCTGTAGCTTCGCCGATAGCTTCCCAGAGCGCTTGTTCGACACAATAGCCTTCATCTCCATGCTCCAGCTCCTTGAATTGTCCACAGAAGAAATCAAGGAGATTCTTGATCAGGTTTTCGTAGAGGAGATGCATAAAATCGAAAGGAAACGAATGAGGAAAGATCAAGGAGTTGACGTGAGCAAGGATTGGAAACCCTTTGACTCCAGAGTCCTTTGCACGCCGATTGGATTCTGCTTGGGAGGGTGCTAGTTGGACATGCTGCGCATCCTCTAGAAAATCATCATGATTACGGAGAGGGAGGGATTTGGGGTTATAAGTAGGAACAGCGCGTCCTGGATGGCCTGCCGGAGCCTGGAGAGGAACATAATAGGTGGTTGTCCCACGTCGAAGGATTGCAATGATCTTGCACATCCGACACGGGCAAATTGCGTTGTGACCTTTCATCAGCATGATCATCGCCATTGCTGGCATGTCACCACTGGCAAAAACTGGATAGGCACGAAGCAGGAAAGCACACTGCTGGAGACAATGGTATGCCTTGACGCCAGCTGCAAGCTCCAAGCACTCGGAAACAAAGGGATACAGAAACGAATCGAAATCTTTGGGCTTCTTTGGACCTGGAACCACGCCAGCACAGATGAGGTAGTCCATAAGAAAGCGAAGGTCGGGGGGAAGGTTGAGGTTATAAACCAGGATTGGCCAGCAGGTCTGTTTGCGTTTGCGGAAAGGGGCGAATCCATCGGTAGCAATACCCAAGGCGATATCTGTTTCACTTGAGAAATACTTGTANTTGCTGAATGTCGCCGATTGACACAAAGG
>JANBPK010001555.1:0-33215 GCA_027579435.1 Candolleomyces eurysporus
TCGACTCCGTCGGCGATACTCTGGATGATGTTTTTCGACGACGCTAGAGTGGTTCCCGTGGGGTTTGTCGTCTCGGAATCGCATCATTTTCCAGCCGTCGGCNTTTGGGATCCCAGTGNACTTCGACGATGCGGTCGTCGATTTGTTCTCCTGATCGCTTTAGTNCTGCAAGAGAGAGAAGGGAGAGAGCARGGAGGARGAGANGGGGTGGAGTGAGTGAAATGTGGTGGGTGGNTGGGRNAGAAAAAAGACACGTACGCCTCCCATTCCTCGTCCGTGACCTGCATATAGTCGTAATGTTCGTACTTTGCGTTGTTGCGCTCGCCACCATGCCAGATATACAGCAAGAAAAAGGGTTTCGCGAAGAAGTCTGGCTCTTTAGGGTTATTGGGCGACGGAGGGAACCGTAGAACCAGTTTGAAATCTATCGAGTTCTCCGACGGGGGTTTCCACTTGAGACTGCACAGGCATAGAAACGTTAGTTGGTGTCGAAGTAGACGGCAGGGATAAGCAAGACGAACATATTTTGATCCGTCGCAGGTAAATACGGTGTGCTCACACACGTATAAATGAGCCCATCGTTGCCGTGTTGGAGGTTAGGTATATCGACGTTGAACACCTTGTCGACGTGGTACGCCAAGTTGATATCCTTGACTTTGATATCGAAGGGCTGTAGTTCGGCCATTTGGGGATGGTCTTGCTTCATGCGATTGTACGGGCGGAAGAACCATTCTTTCAGTCTCTGGTAGGTGGTGAGTATTAGCTTGGAGCGGTACGACTCAGAGGGAGGGGAGAAGGGCAGGAAGGCGCAAAAGGGGACGGACGGCGGAAGCACCACTCACCCCATACCGCTTATCCAACGTTTTGCTCATAACATTTTGGTCGTCGATAACCAGACAGTCAAACGCCAGAAACCTCAACGTTTTCTATAGACCGAGAGCTTATGAGCCCTTCCGCATTCGTAGAGGTGAGGTTAGGTAGACACACCTGTCCGGTCTTTCGGTCCGTGTCAAGCACCAGCTCTCCGTCAATCAACGAGTTTCGCAAATTCTGTCTCGGGTCTTCGTGGTGAGGGAAGCAGAAGCCGGTAATCTCTCGGTACGAGTTGTGTCGGTCAATCTGGGTTCAAAGCAATCCATTTGGTGAGCACAGATAGCCCTCCTTCGAGCCGATAGCAGCCACGTACGAGAAAAACGGCCTGTGCATTCGACGCAGGGTCATACGCAATTAAGAACAAGACACGGACGCCATCCGACTTTTCGCAGACCCAGAAACTAGGAGCAACGGGTGGTAAGACTGTTGTGGTTTGTAGCAATAAATTCAAGCGGAACCTACTCATGCTGCTCCAATTTCGAAAGGTCTTTCACTCCGAAACTGACCGGCTGGCTTCCAGGAAACCTAGAGGGAGTGTTAACAGTCATCCTTTGCTGTTATACCATAGTTTCTATACCTTTCGTGTTCCAAACCGCACAGTCTTGCGACGTGTCCCTTGAGCCATCTTTCCTGCTCCGAGAATCGAGGCACTAGATTTCCTGGAAGGTCGGGGACGGAGGAGGACATGGTGGACAGGAGAAAGGGTCTACGAGTCGAATAGCGCTCGTTCTCCTTTCGGAAGAGGCCCCTGCGAATCTCACGTAATCAACCTCATTTCCCAACACGCGTCGTCGTTGACCACGATAATGATCACGATAATGAGCCTCATGTTTCAGGGAACAAGACATCACAGAGCGAGAGAGAGAGTGAAAAGTTATTTGCGTTTGAGATTAAAATGTACACAGTGGGACGGTATGTAAGACACTAGCAAGACGAAAAGGAGAGAATGGTATCGGCGCTCATCGGTCCTCAGCCCATTCCTGTTAAAAAGCATTCATGAACATCGATGGACAGCAGTTTGAATAGAAGCAGGTCAAAACTCACGTTCTCCTTCTTGATTTGAGCCTGAGTAACGGAGAAAACAAAGTCTTAGCTTGGACCAGGACAAGAACAACAAGAGCGAAAACCCGTACCTCTTCCTCAGGCGTGAAGTCGTTGACGATGTTGAAGAGTTTGCGAATCTCCTCGGGGGTCTTGCCCTTGATCATGTTGGCAACAGTCTTGCAGCCGACATCACTGCCAGAACGGTAAACCATCAATGCGCGCCCGCAGCAGAACCCTGTAAGCTACACGTACAGCAGTGACTTGATGTCGAGGTAGTTGGCGGCCAGGATGATCTCAAAAAGCATTTCCTGATCGACACTAATGAACTTCTGGTCCCACTCGCTGATGTCGGTTGTCCTCTTGCGAGTCTCGTCCTGATTCTGATCAGCATCTGCTGAGGGCAGGGGCTCGCCACGGTGGTGTTCGCAGTACTCCAAGACCTATCAGGAGCAAACGCGTGTCTGAGATCGAGGCACAGAGCGAAGACGACATAGTATTCGCGTACCTTCTTCAGGACGCTCGAGGAGACGTTAGGCAGAGGAATGGGCTGGTCAGACTCGCCGACATCTGGGGTGGAAAAAGAACAAGCGCCGTCAGCCCATATACTCAAGATGGAGCCTTTAAGCGATCGCACCCTCGAGCATGTTCTTGATGAGGACGCTGCGCTCAACGACCTCCTTGTCGGCGTTGAACTGCTCGTTGTCAGAGGTGACGAGGAGAACCATTTTTGACGATAAAGGGTAAAAGGAGGCTGATGGAGTTGGTGATCTAGAAAGAGCTGTGTGGCACAGCAACTGAGCCTTGCCCGTTACTTTATAAGGAGCTGTCTTGTGACCTCTCGGTAAATGCCGGTGTCCCCGACCTGCCTCCCGCCACGGATTTTGACTCGGCCAGCGCTTCTGACGGGCAGTGTTCCTAGCATCATGTCTTTTGTGACTCGCATAGGCCTCACGGCCAAGAGTCCCTTCTCATTATTCGGTGCGTACCCCTGGCCACAGTCACAAAAACTATCATCCTGACTCGCACCGTTTCCAGGTCTCGGCGCCGTCCGTACGGCAACCAAGCGTGCTGGAGGAACGGTGCACAATCATGGTGGCTCGCCAGGTCAGCGCCTGGGAGTCAAGAAATTCTCTGGTGCGTGGCTTTGATTCATTGTTGTCGTCTGCTCAACTATTGTCACGCGTATAGACCAGTATGTGATCCCTGGAAACATTATTGTGCGACAGCGAGGGACATTGTTCCACCCTGGTCAACACGTAGGCACCCCCAACAACAACACCGACAATAGCTCTAACAACCGTATTCTTTCCTGCAGGTCAAGATGGGACGCGACCACACCATCTACGCAACCGTTCCTGGCTTCGTGCGGTTCTACAAGGAAAAGTGGATGCGGGGCGAACGGAGATTCGTTGGCGTGGTTCTCGAAAAGGGTGATGTCCTTCCTAGAGACGAAGCTGCTCGTGGAACCAGCCGTTACTGCGGCCTCGTAGACCTCAACGCTCTCAAGTCACAGCAACCTTCGACACATTGACCTGCGTAAAACCGCCGTCTGTCTATGTTCTGTCACCCGCAGCCACCCCCGTATCAAGCTCTGCACTGCACTCTACTGTACATCACTAGCCCATTAATCATCGGACACCGTTAATTCGATTCGCAACACTACCGCGAATCTGATACACCACTGTTCGGTCAGACCGGGTACCTAGACTTGGATTCTCAGTCGCAGCTTGGATAGCAATAGAAAAGCGTGTATATTCCCGCAGTCATACAAAACCCAAATCTATCAAGCAAGCTCAAGATACCGTTCCACTATAATACATAAAAACTATCAGCCTCATGCAAAAAAAGAGAGACGAAAAAACTGTACCTTCCCAATTCGTAACAGCCTCGTTCCAAAGCTTAACCTCATGCTCCCTCGTCCCTCCATAATGCTCCACAAACTCATCCCCAAGCACCTCTCTCGCCACACTATCTTTCCCCATCATCCTTTGCGTCGCACTCTCCAAACTCGTTGGAAGCATCTTGACTTTCCCATTCTTCTTATCCTCCAGGTAAAAATGGCTAATCGGGGACCAGGCAAAGCCAGCTTCTTCTCAATACCTCTGGTACCTAAAAGGAATATGGCGCTCAGAGCAAAGTAAGGGTTCATATCTGCTCCANGGGATCCGGACTTCGAATCTAGTCGCGGATNGGGGGGCAGGATGGTGGTGAGATAATTCGGATGGAGGCGGCGCGAGAGTCGTAGCCGTACGTGACGGCGTTGGGTGCCCAGAAGGCTTCGCCGCCCACAAGGCGTTTGTAGCCATTGATAGTCGGTACTAGCTGCGGCGCGGGGGAAGAGTTAGCACAACGGAGCATGGCAAGTATGGGGATTGGCAATTACCAATGGTAGGACTAGTGGCGGAAGGAAAGTACGTCAACAACTGACCGAGTCGAGATAATAACTACGTACCGTCGGCAATTCCGTCTAGAATACCGGCAAGGAACCACTCTCCTTCCTGGCTAATAAACTTGGTATCGTCATACGAAGCATCCTTCCTCCCGGTGGCTGCTTCATCCCCGGAGACCGCAAACACGTTCTTTCCGTCTTTATCTCTCAAGGAGACGTGGACATGGCTGTAGGCACAACATCCTTCAGTACGGTATTCCCCAGCCAATGCCAGACGCGCGAAATCACTCACCCACTACATCCAGGCAGCTGGGTACCAACCAAGAGTGACAATCAGCCTTGGAAAAAGAGAGGGAGGAAAGGACGTACGTTCCCCCAAGGCTTCGCCATAAAGCTAGGTATAATCCCATGCACCATCCCTACGCTCTTCGCCATGTACTTGAACAAGATAGCGTTATCTGCCATCCTCAGAGCGTGTGTGTACGCCAGAGCCGTTTCCAGCACTCCAGGCCCTGTTTCCGTGTCTATAATGATTGAGAGGTTATCGGTTAGGGGCGAGGACGAAGGGAGAGGGAGGGAGAAAGTAGGATCACGCACGGTGTCCTTCAATAGGCACCTGGAACTCGATGCTCTTGTCAAAGAGTTCGAGGAAGTAGTCGTTGTTGAGCTGCGTTCGGAGTAGCGAGTATCCGTGCACTATTCGCATGACAGTGAGATTATCTGGTCGATAGTAGAGAAGGATGGGATGCTTACTTCCGGGTGTAAGAGGCTGAAGGCTGTTGAATCCCTTGCTCGAGGCCGACTCCGGGGTCTCTACAACCGTTCACCTTCAGCTTCAGCACACAGGCACACGAGGACTAGCGCGCACCTTTGAAGTTGAAGTACTAGAACGACAACCAGATATCAGTTACCAAACCATCTTTCAGTCACCGACCGGCTCACCTCATACTCAACACCCGCGTACGCCTCGTACCCCAACTTACCCGCTCGTTCCGTAGCCGTTTTTAGCGTGCCCCTGGGATCGACCGCCAACGGATTCTTCGTGTCAGGATCAAAGAACGAGACCAAGAAGAACGGGACGTTGTTCTCCCAAGGTATCCTCCTGTATGTGGAGAGGTCTATGGAAGCGATGATGTCCCTGTACCCGTTGGCTTTGTTCGAGATGAGGAGTTCGCGGGAGTAGACGGTGTCGTGGATGTCCCAGCCGCTGTATGGATGGAAGGTGGGTACGAATAGAAGCCGAGGTGTAGATGTGGCGCGTTAGCGAGCGATAAGATGAGAGCTGGAATGAGGGAGGACTGACAAGATAACGCTGCAGAATCCGAACCCGTCTGAAGACGCTGCGCTCAGGAATTTCTCCTTCGACTATCACCGTACGAGGCAAGAAATATTTTCAGTGTCCCGAAGTGCTATCGCGTGGTGCAAATACTCACCATGAATTTGCCTCGAAGGACGCCATCCACTGAAGTGGAGCAAGCGCCGGCGTCAAGGACTGTGCAGCAGATGATAGCAAAGGCTGTATTCACCGTCTATGCCTATTCGCGATCCCAGTATCAGCATAAACAGCAGATAGATAGCACCAACAGACTCTCGAANGGGGGGTTAGATCTCTCACCTGCTACCTTGACTTTTACATCGTTCTTCAGCAAATCGTTCAACTCGTCTAGAGACTTGGGAGATAGAGGCGTCGCAACCATGGCTCTTAATGGTCGGTCAATAGCCACTCCTTGAAGCTACACGATAACCTGAGGGAAAAGATAAGAAACAGATAAGTGGGTCGAGGGCTAATAGAAATAGTACCGTTCAACCGGTGGTTAAACCGTCCTGATCATGCTCTCCTCTTCATCGCAGTGATGTAATTGAATTTCCCATCAGTGACGACCATGTGGCGCCTGTCTGTCACGCGACGGACGCGAATATTGGCGGGGTGACGCGTCCGAAGAGGACAAGAATCAGAAAATGAGAAATTCCGAAACGATCTGTGGGCGTCGGGTCGACAGTTTGACGTGCGCGTTCAACTGCGCACAATCACCAACTCAAATGTATAAAAGGACTGAAGCACTGAATGTGTTTTGATTCAGCCAACTACACACACACCACAGGGAACATGATGTTGACCATCACAGAATTCGCTTCACTCAAACTCAAAGCGCCTTACAAAGTCACCTCTGACCCGCTTCCAGAGCTCTTCACGCTCGTGCGCGAGCGGCAGTCGGCATGGTCGTCATATCCTTTGCTCTACTTCACCGACACCAGTGACAAGAGCATCGTGCACATCCTCTCAGGCTGGGACAGCGTCAGCGCCCACGAAGAATGGATCAAGAGCGACGGAAACCAGGATCTCTTGAAGAGATTCGCGTCGTACCTCGAGGATGTGACTCTCCGGCACCTGGATGTCACATTTGACAAGGACAAATTCGATGTTCCTTATATTGTCTACAGGAACACTGCCGAAGGGACCGAGCCCAATGGAGAGGAAGCGGACGGGCTGTCGACTCGGACAGTCAGCGGGCAAGACCTGGAGCATCCAGATTCTGGATCGCACAGTCTTACATTCTTGGAGGAAAGGCCTTCGTATTCCAATGGGGAGGATAAGATACTAGAGAGGGTATACGCCGACCATTCAAGCCAGAGCTAAGTAGAAACCCACGAAGATCTCAGTAGAACTACACCTGAATTCCTTGTCAGTAATTAGTATAGAATACGCTTGTATAGTACTCGCAATTATGCTTCTTCACGTCTCCCCAACCTATTAAACTTCGGCAACATCTCCCTGGTGTATTCAACAATTTCGAATGAATTGTCGTCTCCTATTCGCATGGCCATCATTGTCGATACGTAATTGCTCTGGCATCATATCCACAGAGATAGGCATGATTAGATTATCTGGACGNTTTTGCTTCCTTCAGTTTTCCTTGTCATCTGATATGTCCAACTAACCCTCCGGCTATGTGGTTTCTGGTGGAAGGGCATCCCAGCAGGCATACGCTTGACTGGGACACCCGCCGCTAGCCCTTCATAGTTACGAAGACGACGCACAATAGGTTTTCTCAGGCGCTTGGAAACTTACACACACCTCTTTCCGCCAGTCGTTGTGGTAAATCAGCATGACAAGCCCTCATACAAGGTGAGTGAGCGACCCGTCTTTCATGTTTGCATTTCTACAGACCAGGATATCCGTCGGTTCACTCAAAATTCAGCAATGCCATCAGATCATTGTACTATCGACAATTGTCGCCTACGTACCACTATCCTACCAGGTATAGCCCAAGTTGTGTCACCTACGCCATGATCTTCTGTCCGTAACACCTACTTGCAGTGCTCTAGCCTGATCATTACCACTAAATGGACAATGTGACCATGTCTGTCTTTTGTCTGCTCTGCTCCTGGATAGTCTGTCTTTTGGATTAAGGCTATACATTCGCGAGACCCCGCCTCCTGGCGCATGATGAGCGCCCAGATGAACCCCGAAAAAGCCGCTTGCGCCTCGTGTTAACAGCATGTCACGACTCACTTAGGCGCCCCTCGCAGTGGACCCTGACCATTCTTTACTCCTTCCACTCACCACGAACCGATGGCGGCAACAGAAATAGCCAACCAATCTGAAGTAACTGCGAGTCTCTCATCACGCATCACGCGGGTTGATCAGCGGTAAGTACCACCTTATACACCCTCTGCCCTCTGCGTCGCAACATGAATAACAATAAGCTAGCTTGGACCCGTGAGTATTCCGTGCACTCATATGTTGTTTTCGAAGTTAAAAAGCTATCAACTTTTCATGGCAGTCGAAGGGGCGTAACTCTCTACAGAAAGACTGGTCGCAAAACCGACACAAAGAAGCAAGCTGAGAGGTTCGAACAGAACAAGCCGATTCTCTTTGTCAGGCGACAGCTCGGACCTGGGCACCATGTTATTGCGATCAATATCGACATCAGAAGCAAGAAGCTCGCCGACGTTTTGAAAGAGATGTACGACGAGATTGAGCCCCACGGTTTGGGGATAGCCCGAAAGCCACCTTCGGTGAGTGCTCTACGCTGAAAAGGCATCTTTCGATCAAGATGTACTCATTTTAGGGTTATTGTAGTGTAGCAATCGGTTGTTCTTTCTCTCTCGCGAAGAGTTCAGTACCCGCCGCATGAGAGAAAATGCCAAGGAAGGAAATGCAGACAAGGAGCTCATTCATGACCTCGATGTCGCTTTGAAATACATAGAAGAAGATTACACACCCACAATCAAGGAGCTGGAAGCTCTCCTGTGGAAGGTGCCGGCTTCCATCACGTTCGACCTCCTCTGGACCCTTTTCTGCCCAGGAAGTCTGCTCTACGCTTATGACGAATATACTGAACAAGAGCTCATTCTCAAGACTCGGTCCTTCCGACTGCGGACTCGCTCAAACACACCAGGTGACAATGGTCCATATGCTGCCCAAAATACTTCCCAATATGCTGCCATTGAAGCCTTCGCTGTCACTGACGACGGGAAGACATTCGGGTTTTGCACAGTCGAGCGCCACATCCAGCAGTTCGATGGTATACGCCGGGTACACGACTTACCTGTATATCCATTGAAATACTACCCGAAGGAAACTGAACTACGCGAGAAGGCGCTCAGAAGAGGCCACAGACTCCTTGCGCTGCGTCCGCGGAAGTACATGGAAACATGCGGGTTCGCCGTCTACGGAAACCCTGTACCGTCCATGGCCCGTCGAGACGATTCGAATCCCATGGCCAAGGACTTTGAAAACTACAGGCTCTCCGTGCGCTGCCACTATTTTCATCGAGGAGTTACCACTGACTTCATGTGCCAATATCTCTCAATCATCTAGACCTCTGGCCGTGTTATGATTGATCCAACCTCATATCGGCTTCGGCAAATAAATATCAACTCCTCAGTTAACCGCACAGTTACAACCCCTCTGGATACCACGAAGCTTACGGACGAGCACTACATGCTGTGCAGTCCTATTGTGACAGGATTCTCTTTCACAACAAAGCGCTGGGGTGGCTTTCCTCTGGATCGATTAGTTCCCGTAGAATGGTCTCCGAGACCTTTCGAGTCGCTGGTCCTTGACGAGGAATCAAAGAGAATGGTGCTGTCGATGGTGCGACAGCATCGGGCAGGAGTGTCAGGATTCGACGACGTCGTTAAGGGGAAGGGTAAAGGTTTGGTAGGGCTGCTGTGCGGTCCGCCTGGGTGCGGAAAGACGCTGACCGCTGAGGCAGTTGCAGAGGTACGAGCTCTTCGTGTCAGATCCGTTTATTCCCAAAATAATTAGATTGCTATCCCTTTTTGTTTAGGCAACTGAAAGCCCTCTGTATTACCTCTCAGCGGGAGAATTGGGCATCTCGGGCCCAGACAGTGGTGAAGCAAACCTCAAACGCGTCTTGGAACTAGCCCAGAGGTGGAAAGCTGTTGTGCTTCTCGATGAAGCAGACGTGTTTCTCGCTCGACGAAACAACCTCAACGTAGCACGCAACGCCCTTGTTTCCATCTTTTTGCGTAACCTCGAATACTATCAAGGTATCCTTATCTTGACGACCAATTTGATCACCCAGTGCGACCCTGCCTTCGAAAGTACGTGGTTTGAATCAAACAAATCTTATCCCTCCTGATATTCTTTTCCAGGTCGAATCCACTTCACCATTTGTTATCCTTCGCTTTCCATGGAATTGCGTCTAAAAATCTGGAAAAACTTTATATCCCACACATCAGGAAAAGATACTATTACACCGCGCGACATCAAAGCTTTAGCCAAGGTGCCCATGAACGGTCGTCAGGTACGTTCGTCGAACTATCGCAGGACGTAACGGCGGCCTCTAAGCTCGTCTATTTTCTCCAGATCAGGAACAGTATATCTGTCGCTCAATCATTTGCCGCCGGAGAACAACAGCCTCTTTCTACCAGTCACATCAACATGGTCATGAAGATGGGAAGGGATTGGGAAACGGCAAAGGCGACTTGTGGTACGCCTCCCAGCTATGTTCCTCTGTATCTCACTACCCACTTTGGTGAGTCCCGACTTCGTTGTACGTGGAGACTCCCGCAACCGGGACTAATACTCGAATTACACAGCCATTGCCACCATCTTAGGTTTCTCCGTCGGCTTAGCTGTAGCCGTTGCTCTGGCTGTCATGTTTCAGCATCGACTCCAGTGATGCTGAAAGGATGACTTGACTCGACCGAGTCTGATCGACGTGCTACGGAGCGTGGCTTGGAAATATGCTTGACATTCTATTACGGCCTTATGCCGTTGACTACTCGTACTCCCTGATAATCTTCTTAGCCGAACTCTTCTCATTTACTCCCAGGAACAGGTTGACGTCAGTTGAAGCAAAGCGATTATGTGTTTCTCGTGCCTTTTCAGTGTAATATATATGCGTCCAGTGTCTATCTCTCAGTTTTATTCTCCGCAGGCCTGTGTTGTGTATGTAATGTTATAAATACTATGTTTTCAACTCTGGAGACCGAAATAAGTCAGATAACGAGGGAACGGGGACAGATAATAGCAGGTAACGCATCCAGCAGTGATAATAATTTTCGAAACGCAGCGGAGAGATATGACGACCATAGGGCACTGAATGCACAGGGGAAGGTAACTACATCGCAAGCTAAAAGAGTCAAGAGGGTGACAGTACGCTCGTAACGAAAACATGGAGAGGAATCGCATGAAACAGCTGGTGTTTCATTTAAAACCCTTCGGCCGACGTCTTGAGAAATGGGGAAACGCGAAATGACCTAGTAGGGTCAATTCTCATCAGAGGGAACCCGGTCAACCTCGGCGATAGTAGGGTTCCACTGCAATATAGTCCAGCGACAATTAGAGGTCAGCGAATGAAATCAGTATCCAACTACTCACGATCAAAGTTGCCCTCTGGGGTCTGTTTCTCCCTCTCCTCGATCAAGATTCCAACATCAGAGTTTTTCGCTATCTGTGTTTGACTCTTTGAATCGACCCATTCTCCCAGATCCTTCTCTTCATCAAGATAGCAAATGGCCGGGGAGTCAATGAGCAAGGTAGAGATTGATTTATCGGCAGAGAGCTGTGTCGCTGGCCTCGGTTCTGCCTCTAGAATACCCTCGGAGGGAAGCGTCTGGCCGGTGGAATTGTCGACATCGTGCCCAACGATTACTCTAGCTGGTCTTGGCGATTCCCCGGTCATCCCAGGAAAGAAACGCACAGACCGTCGAGTGCAAGTCATCGGCATGAAGACCGTTTTGTTCAATGTCATGACAGGATGGAAGCAGTCACAGTTCCTCAATTCCCCACCACCCCTTTGGGTAGCCTGGTCTTGATCACAAAACAGTGGAACACGCCAAACCTGCAAGAGCTGCCAGCTGGCAGTGACATACAAGTACTCTTTTGTCCATGTCAAATTGAAAGGCAATGGTCGAGTATTAATGCTCTCCACTTCCTTCAAGTGAATCCTTACTCGATGCACTAGAGTTGGTGGCGATGACCGCTGCGTGTTCTCCGGGGAGAGTCGGTATGTCAAAGCGAGAATGGCAAGCTGAAGAGGGGGTAAAGCTACATTGCCTTCCTCTATGGTTTCTGGATTTGGTCGTCGGCCTTCGAATGCAGAGATGTGCATGAATTCACCACAGGTTGAGAAGTAGCATTGGATAGATATGTGACGTGCTAGACTTTGACTTAGGACGCATAAACAGGGCGCAGTTGGCTAAGAACTCACCAAAGGGCGTGGATGGGAGTAGCGATCGGGTGAAAGATGTCTTCTTCTTGTAATCGACGAACAAAATGTCCCCATTACCCAGCGGCCATACTAGCAACGGTTTTGTCGGGTGAAAGACAGGTGGCGAGTCGTATATCTTGGACTTCAGCGGAGCCTGCCTCCTGAAAAGACAGATAGCTCCCGTAGTCCCTAGGCCGGGCCATATTCCGCTGTTGTGGCTGACACTCAAATCGTACACCGAGATGATGGCACATGGTTCGGATCGGAGATCTTCTGAGTCTTCGGAGTCTACAGGTTCGAATTCGTATTCATCGCTCAAGTACTCTTGCCAGTGCTTGCTATCGTCATCGTCATCTTCGTCGAGCCATCGAGCCGGGTCTGGGCGAAGCACTGGCGATATTGGAATGTTTTGAGGACCCCACAACCCCGGGGCCGGGCCGCCTATGCTGCGGTTGACGTTCCAGCCTAGCCCGCTACGTACCGCCTGGGGCTCGGGGTCGTTTTCGTATGGCACGATTGAGTCATCTTCGACCCACTCGTCATCATCGGTTGACGATTCCCCCACACTAGAACCGACGCTAGCAGCATCGACACTATCACCATCGCCGCAACTGTCGCTCTCCGAGTCTTCTTTGATATCGTATATTGCATCTTCAGACCCCTCATCGCTTCCTCCATCAATGCCGTCCAAGTCTCGGTATGATAGTTTCGTCCGAGAAGTGACCACCCAGATTTTGTCACGACGAGAAACCTCTTCGACATAGCCAGACACTCTTTCTCCGACTAGGCTGGGAGCATGGCCATGGAGTTTACAGATTTCGGTAAATCTTCCTTGGGAACTTCTCCCAAACAGTTTACTACCAATTCGGAGGACCTGTCCTTTGGAATAGAAAGATGCCAATGGTGCTCTATCGTTTGGAGCGTACGGGTTTGAGAGATCGGGAATGTAAAAGTCGAGGTCGCAGCTGCTGGCAGTGACGCGTAAAACTTGCTCAAGCGTCAGGATAGGTGGGGTATTGCCCTTAAGGTCCCATGTTTGTGAGCTGCAGATAAGCGTCGCAGAATAGGTCGTAGCTGGCAGCGACTGTCCATGGCCGCTTGCCGCTGGTAAATTCCTGGCGGCGTACCTACAATGAATCGGTTTAGGAAAACCGGTATGAGTCTCGCCTACAGATAAACATACCTGATTTCGAGCGTATACATTTCCGAGCCAGATTCATTGGTACAGTCGGCGAAAAACACTTTCTGCTCCTGACAGACTGGGTGCTTTGGCAGTTCTACAGCAACTGGAAAACTATGAAAGCGACTACTCCTCTTGGCTAGAAAATGATCAGCTCCCAGGGCGCCGGTCCATATGTGGTCCAACTCTCCGGTGTGTGGTGATGTGTCGGTGGTGCTCTCGCCGCGACATTTTCCCCAGCAGAGAAAGTATTGCCATTGTCGTAGGAGACTGCGGGTCTGCATCCGCACCTGATGTCCTTCCTCCGTCTGCAAAAACCAAGATGGGAACATCCTCCTTAGCTGATCTGCGTCTTCATCGACAGAATCATGGAATGTGGAGAAATGAGTCTGCGACCAAAGGGTTTGCACCTGAAGCAGGGTCCAAAAATTTGGTGACTTGATGAATGTGGAGACCTTCGGAACGAGCGCCTTCTGTCGCTCTTGATCAGTGATGTTATCCAGATGCTTGTCCCAATACATAGCGGCGTAAAGCAAAAAACTGGTTGGTCAAAGCAGGTACCCCAGTCATATCTTCCCACCGGTCCCCTCGCTTTTGCAGCAAGTCCGAGAAGCGCGATTGGAGGAGGTAATCGAGGCACGCCGTCACCGGAATTTCTGGACAGACCTGCACCTGTTCGAAACGAATTCCGTCGGTGTATGAGGTCAACGGACTTTGAGTGAGAAATTCTTTGAGAGTGGAGTGAATGATGCGACAAGTATGTTGTGACTCGCTCCCTTCAACTTCGTCGCCATTTAAGTGGATAGGCACGAGCTCGATTAAAGGTTGCATAGCATCAAGAAGGCGATCTCTGTATGGCTTGTCGTCTGGATCCAAAACAGCCTTGGTCTTGCTGGATAAACACCACACTGCCTCCAAGAGCTCGCATAATTGGAGGGGACGTTTGGCATAAACAAGAAGTGAGAAAATCATACTAGAGAAGACTCGGATCTCAGGCTCAAGAACTCATGAGAAACAGATCACTCACGATGCAAGATGGCGTAGATGATTGGGGAACCTGTCGAAAATCTTCCCATAATAGTCGTTCAGGCTCCGAGGCATACCAACTTCAATCAAATCCTTCACGTCGCTCGGCTTTGATCTCTGGCCAAGCTCTTCTACCATCAGTCGCACCCAGATGAAGCTGCCGGCCGACCTATCTTGTAAATTCTGGAGGATGACCTTTTTATCGGACTCCCGGGGACCTTTAAGCTCGGTGGCTTCCTTAGACAAGTAGAGGACGATATCGTCTTGAGCAAAAGGGTCGATATCGATGCCTTGGAAGCTCGCCAGCTGATCCCTGATCTCCTCTCGTCGCTGGCTGCTCACCCACAACCGAACATGCTGAGGAAAATCTGCAGCGAGCCCCACTAGGAATTGGAGCACGGGGAGAATCCCGTCATTCCACCGCCCTTGTGAGCTGCCCAGCTCTTCGTCCACCCCATCCAACATGAAACAAATAATCGCATTTGGGGATCGGGGGATAAGGTCCGTGATAAGCTTGTGCACCTTATCTGTGCGCTTGAGCTGAACAGGGGAGGACAAGATCGATATCGTGAGAGGAGGAAGGTCGGCGAGTGCAGATGGATCTGCCTCTAGAATTTGGTATGCAAGCATGGAGAGGATTTCAAGTTCTTTGTGCTGTCGTGCGAAATCGCAAAAGTGGTAGGCAACTTTTGGCTTCTTCGGGGAATCCGCGAGCGTTCGGATGGCCTGCGAACATAGTGTAGACTTCCCTGAGCCTGGGGAGCCATGAACCCATAGTACGGGCTGCTTAGTCGCGGGGTCGTCACGCCATTGGGTGAAGAACTGGTGTTCAAAGAGCCACCCGCATGTTCCTTCAGTCGCATTGCGCAAGTTAATCTCATGGCGGATCGAAAAATAGGGCTCGTTGTCGAAGTTCTGCGACAGTCGCTCAAAGATTTCGCGATCTAAGTAGACATCGAAAGCGATATAGATCCGTCAGCTCAATAAAATTGCGGGTTTACAGCTACGCACCTTCATCCTTCACCACATGTTGGATATAATTCCCGTAAATTGAATTGAACGTAACGCGCTCAAAGTTGCAGTTCTGGCTGTTGTTCAATGGCATGGCTTCGGCGGGAAGTGTTGAGGTGGGCGTTGAAAGTTAATCAAGTTCGTTAGGCGCCTTCGTTTGTCAGCCCCATGTTAGTGGTCAGTGCGTCACGGCAGTTGTCTGTCACGCGACGGACGCGAAGACTATCACACCCCACCACACCCCTAGTAATGCAAAATCTTGATGATATATCCTGAACACAACTCCGTCGGCTTGACATTTGAGAGCCCTTGAAATTCCCACGTGGCATAATTTTATTGCGATAGGTATTTCAGCTTCGCGAATTCGTGGGGATGCTAGGGGCGAAAACATCAATTTTCTCTAGATGTCCAATAGCCAGTATGAAATAGGTGAGGGACTCAGGGAATCCACCAATATTTATGCACATTCATGTACACACTACTTGACTACATCTATCCTAATATTCTGGGGATTTTAGAAGAATTTACAGTAAATATATTCCGGAAGGTTGCACATCCAGAAGGAGGACGGTCTGTGTATGTCTGTCACTGACAACCCCAAAGCCGTCTGTGGGAGTCGAGTCGCGTCCGGCTGCGCGTCAATGCATACCAATTGCCAACTCAATGTATAAGGAACTGAGGCACTAAAGGTGGTGTAAACCAGCTGCCCACAGACAACACTATGATCATCACAGAAGTTGCTTCACTCCGGTTCAAAGCGGCGTATACCGCTACCTTTGACCTGCCTTTGGATCTCTTCAAGCTCGGGAAAGTCGGTCAGCGTGATCATCATCCCCTTGCTCCACTCCACCGGCACCAGCGATAAGAGCGTCGTGTACATCCTATCCCAGCAGGCTGGGATAGCGCCATCGCTCACGAGGATTGGATAAAGAGAAAANGGGGGCCAAGATATTCGAAGAGGGTCACGTCGCACCTCGAGGATGTGACTCTGCGACACCCGGATTTCGCATTTGACGAGGAGAATTTCAATGTTCTTTTTGTTGTTTATGAGAACGTTCCTGAAGGCACCGAGCCCAGGGAGAGGAAGCGTGGCTGTCGACACTAAGTGGGCAAGACTTGGAGCATCCAGATTGTGGATTGCAGTCTTAAAATTTTCAAGGGACCTCGCCGTACTCCGATGGGGAGGATCCGACCTCCCAGAACTACAAGATACCGGAAAGGGTATGTTCCTAGCATTCAAGCCAGAACTAGGTAGGAACTCGCAAAGACCTCAGAAGAGCTACACCTGAGGCTTTTGTTAGTGAATAGAACTATGACTGTAGATTACGCTTTGTGTAGTACTCACAATTATGCTCCTTCTCCTCTCCTCAGCCTATTAAACTTCGGCAACATCTCCCTAAGATACTCGGCGTGCTTTCTCCTCAAATCCGCTTCCTGCACCCTCCCTCGCCCACTCCATTT
Organism: Candolleomyces eurysporus; assembly: GCA_027579435.1. Taxonomy (NCBI): domain Eukaryota; kingdom Fungi; phylum Basidiomycota; class Agaricomycetes; order Agaricales; family Psathyrellaceae; genus Candolleomyces; species Candolleomyces eurysporus. The sequence goes on from JANBPK010001555.1 coordinate 16,673, forward strand.
CCGCCTTTCAGCTTCAGGACCGTAGATGACGGTGTAATCATCCAACACTTCGTCTTCGATAGGCACCACGAGACACGCCGCGCCGATGACGCAGTGGGACGATATTCGGACGGTGTGGTGGATTCTAGATCTTGTGGATATGGTGTTGAAGTCACCTATACTCGGGCACTCGACACCTATTAGTTGAGAAAAGCAACCGTGCGTTAGCGTAGGGGTCATGATGTCTGCAACGTCGCGCTCACGGCAGCCAATCTCGAACNAAATTGTCGTCTCCTATCCGCATGACCTCTTTCCGCCTGTCGTTGTAGTTAATCAGCATGATACGCCCTTAAACAAGGTCAGCGAGAGACGAAGAGGCACTTCACCTGTTTACGATGATCGTTGCTTCTTCAATGATACATCCAGCACCAATGACGATAGGACCTGCGATGGCGAATATCGTAGCCTTCGGATGGACAATGGTACCTGTAGACAACGTTGGGTGAGCCTTCTGGTGCGCTGGACGAGCCTCGGATGTAAAGACGCACCTGCACCTATGGTAATGTCCCCCTTCAGTTCAACATCCTGGCACACAACTGCTTTCGAATGGATCGTGAATTTGTCACGTCTAAAAGTCCAAAGAACGTCAGGATTCCAGCTCTTTCTTTCAAGGGAGTAAAGCACAACACATTGGTGGCATTCCGAAGGGGGGTGGGAAGTGGCGGTTTGGTGGTGGTGGTGGTTCCTGGACACTTTGTCCAGGTTTATGTTTTGTCTGGCTGGAACGACGAAAATGCTGGATTTTTTTGCCCTTATGGGGATAAGCTGAGGTTCAAATTAAATATGTGTATTTGTGTGTGAATCGTGTGTGTAAAAGTTGCGTATCGTGGTGCGTTTGGTACGTGGTTTGTCCAGGCGAACCCAGAGATTCCAACACAGCCACGGGGGAGGTCTGATTGTTCTATCTGGTGTTAGGTTTCGAGGGTGGGAGAGTGTAGAGACTTTGTAGTGTTTTCTAAGTTATTGATTCTTCGTAATTCTTCTTTCAACTCTCCTGACATTTCTTGTGCGATCCTGGAGTCCGGGAACGTTCGGAGAATGATCAGACCGTTCAAGCATTTGATTCGCGAGAGCATAACGTATATTCCTTGACCTCTGGCAGACATTATATCGACGATGGCCTTGCTTAGCGTTCGTCCTTGACTTTTATAATCGGTGTAAGAGTAGGCTGGTATTAATGGTATTTGTGATCGGCGGAATGAGGGAGATTGGGTGCTTGGAAGTGAATATGTGAGTTTGATGGAGATACTGGTGGGGAAGATTGGCACCACGCCTTCTGGAAGATTTGGTGCTTGCGTAGTGCAACCCGGGATGCGTACGTAGACTACTGATGCCTTCCTATGACCTTCTGAGTCCACGTTATAGATCACGTTGTCGACTGTGCCTTCGCACCCGTTGACTATTTTGAATGGAACCGAAATGTTTTCGGTTAGCATGACTTTCATACCGGTGAAGAGTGGTAGTTTTCCCAATGAATCTTCTGTGGTCCGTGAAGGTAGATTCCAAAGGTGGTCAGCGTCGCGGGGATCGATTGGTCGTCGTTTCCTTGTGTCGGAGGCGTAGTATAAGTGGACGGCAGTTCTCAGGCGTCGTGCATGGGATGAAAGCAAATCTACGTTCAGGGCATCTCTGAGTGATTTACTACCTACGATTACGGGAGCGTCTTGGAACCGAGCTAGTTCTAATGGGTCGCTCCGTGAAATCGTTATTAATAGGCGGCTTTTTAGGTGGTCGGCGATAGTGTAACCGTTTAATTTCACTGGTCGTCCGTCTTCTTGGTTGCATCGGTTCGTGCGTATGTGATCCAGGATTTGTGCGTAAAGAGTGTCGTCCGCTTGCCTATGGTTTTGTTTCAAGAGAACTACCTGGTTTACTTGTCTCCACAAGTATGCTCCTGCTAGCGAGTCTATTCCTTGAGAATTTCTGGCTTCAAAGAATGAAGGGCTGCGGACGATACGCCATGAGTACAGACTAATTTGTTTAGGCGGAGGAAGTTGGTAGAAATCTCCGAAGAAAATCAAGTTGATTCCGCCGAAGGGTAGATTGTGTTCCGGCCTGAACTCTCCTTTAGATTTGCGAAGGCGCAATGACATGGTAGCTAAAAATTGAGCGCCTAACATCGAGACTTCGTCGATAAGTATATATTTGACACTCTTCCACTCATCGGATAAACGCTGGTTTACTGATGTCTTCCTGGAGGGATTGATGGATAGGAGACCATGAAGAGTCTGCCCTCCTATTAGAGATGCTGCGATCCCGGTGGGTGCACCCATTCGTAATGCATTAGCCATGTTCAGTTTGTCAAACAGTGAGACTATGGTCTTTATGAGGTAAGACTTTCCCGTTCCTCCACCTCCCCCTACGTACATGAGGAGCTGATCTGTTCCTTCGATGATGTGTCTGGATATGATTTCAAAGGCTCTGAGTTGTTCTGGGTTGGTGTGAAGACTTCTGCTTCTGGCAAGATCCCGTGCTATACGCCATAGTTCGGTGGATGATGATCGAAGTCCGGTCGCCGAATGAGCGTTGATGGTTGTGAGCGACACTAGTGGTGGGTGCACGTCTGATGTGATGATTGGCGGCGCTAATGGTGTGTTGTCTTCGATAGTTGAACGATGATGTTTGAAATTGGTCATGTAGAGATTTTGCTGTCTGATAGCTTCTTTGAGACTTTCATTAATCAGTTGTGTCGGGTCGTATGTGGGTTGCTCCGTAGGTTCTTTGTCGAAATGTGTGTTTTGGCATAAATTCAAGGCTAGGGATGTGTCACGGCCTATTAAAGAGGCCAGAGCTATGTTCGGTTCGTATGTTTCATTTTGCTCCTTCGGATATTCTTTGACGAAGTCAAATACGCTCTGTTCAAACGAGATCGATTGTTGGTGAATATTTGGTTCGAGTGAGTTAGTTAGGTCGAATATAGCCGAACGCTGATTCTGTGAGCGTTTGTTCCTTGGTCGTTCGTCTCTTGCGTGTTTCGCTTCCGACAGGATGGACATGTTTTCTATAGTTTTTTTTTTCCCAATCAGTTAGAGTGCCTGAATAGGATTCCAGTGCTTCCATCCATGAATGCATGTTCCCTTTTAAAGTGCCCGGATTCCTCCACGGTTTGAATAAAATAAGCATGTCTCTGGCCCACGATTCGCGTTCGACTTCGTTCCCTTGTTTTCGAGACAGGCGTGGACCAAGGAGTACTGGAACAGCCGGTTTTTTCCTTGATTTCAACCTGTGGGTGGCGAATTGAGGGTGAGCAGAGGTCATGAATGAAGATTCCGTAGACGACGATTTCGCGTTTTTTGGTACCTTTGTGCACCAAGATAGGAACGCGTATATGCCCATGGATACGTAGGGTTCGTAATCGGGGCGAAGAATGTAGTCCAAAAGGGTATTGGAACCGTTAAGCNTTTTTTTTGTTTGGGGAAATTGCCATTCGTATGTCGGTGAGAGAAGCAATATTCCCGACTAGTAGGTCTGCAATGGAGTTTTGCTGGGTTTCCCGATTGGATTCTGTCAGGTATTTGAGCACGAATTGAAGGATTTCGCCCCAGTTCACTGGCTTGAACACCTCGCAGGTATAATACTCCCCTTTACCCATGATGAAACTCATAATCTGTGGGTGAGAAAACTCTTGGTGGCCTAGCATGCTGTTTACTGCGATCGTTATAGCGAGCCTGGTGGAGGCTTCATCCGATGAAGTTCCGGAGAGTATTCTTCGGGATTCATATTGTCGGATGGCGTATGATAGAGCCGAAAGTCCAGCGTACATAGAAAGGGGGGCTTTCGTGATGTAGTCCGTAACGTAATACATAAAGGCCTTTGCGTCTTCCCCTGAACCGATGAATTTGAAGTCCGTGTTGCATTTCATGAGGAACGTCACAATGGGATTGAATGTTGTCATTCTTGGGTGGCGTCTCCGAAGTTTGATGGTTCCTGTTTGTTCGTCTACTTCAGTTTCTTCCTGTGTTGAACCATCCATTCCAAACCGGCAATTGGCTGCAGTACGAGGTTCCCCGGGTAAGAGGTATTTCCAGCATGTTCCTGTATGCTTGTGCCAGTGATATTTGGAAAGTAGATCGTCTACATGTTCTTTCATTTCAACGTCAAACGTATCCTCGTCCATATCGGACACTTGCGGTCCGTCTACGGTTCCCGGATGAGGCTCGCTTTGTATAGATTGTTCCGTGTCATTATTGTCGGAGAGGCTGTTCAGAGCCGATCGAGAGCCGATGAAACCCGAGTTAGTGACGCTGTCCAGCCAATTTTTCAGCTTCTGTCGATATAGAGCGGAATTTATCAATACGCTGCACAAAGTCTCAGGTGGGAGGTGACCTTGAAGCCATATTAGCATGTGACAGTGTAAGGAACCTCGGCCTTGTGTTTCGACAGTCCCGTAGTATGTGCTGCAGTGACCGAATAGACCCTTTTTATGACCCTTGGGTGATACCCTGAGAATAATTTTGATAAATGCTTTAATCATTGTGTCGAAAAAGATGGCGCATGCTGAAGGATGATTAATAGACAGTATCATTCTGTCGTTCATAGTTAGGTTTAATGGAAAGTTTGCAGATTCCGTGTCCGTTCTTCGGAATGCCAAAGCGCTTACGATGGGGTTGTGGTGATCGGCTGGGTTCAGGGTTATGAATAAGGTGGGGGAGCCGCGCTGGTTGATGATTCCTCTAATTTCGTTTCTAATTTTGATTCGTTGAGCGACGCTCCCAGGTATGTTTCGAGCAATAGGCAAGATGGACAACATGAGCCGCACGATTCGCTTTTCGTCTTCTGTGCGCGGTTCGTAATTTGGGTTCGATTGGAATCTGTCTCTAAGGGCTTCGAGGTTCCCTTTGTCCAGGTTTCCCAAGTCCGATATTATTCGGGAATACGATGAAGCGGGGACAGAGAACCTCATGCTGGTGTTAACGGCCGCCTTTCTGATAATATTGTAAACGTCGAAAGCCAATTCGTGCTCGGATTCAAAGAAAGGATCTTGGACGTTTATGAGGTGGCGTAATTGGGCTTCCGGGGAAACTTTCCGGCGACGTCGAGGTTCGTTGAAACCCCCGATACCAAATGGATCAGCGTTCGGGTGCGCCCAGCTTAGCCAATTAGGGTTGTTGATATCTGGAACTGGGGTATTTCCCGAGCGTGTTTGCAGGAAGGGATGGCCGTCTTTGCACCACTTCAGAGCTTGCAGGGACATTTCACGAAAGCTGTGTGAGGAATGATCCCCAAGGGTGTACGTAGTATTTTCCATGAACAACCCTTCTAGCCCATGGTCTCTACCAGTATAGTTGGAGACTGCAGACTCTGCGGCGTCATTAGTTGGTAGATGCGAGATGGTCACAGCTGATAGTAATCCTGTATCGGTATGTTTGTCAACAAAAAGATCTTCGAGGTGTTCGGAACTGAATCCTTTGAATCCTTGTGATCGTTGATAGTGAGGGTTGTGGGTGATCAAGAACTGGAGGAGGAGCTTGACACGGGTCTTCTTGATTAAGATTGGATGTAGTGTCTTAATCGTTGAAAGGGAAGGAGGAGTTTTGGAAACTATAAGCGCACATAAAGTATCCCTTATTTCAGATGGGGATGGGGGAAGAATGTCGTATAGTCGTCGAACGTTGAGAGGAGTGGAAATAACGTTTCCTCTGATGTGTCTTCGTCTGGGATTTTTCGTGTCTGAGTCGTCGTCGTCGAATCCTGAGAATCGACACAGGATGCTGTTCGTCCTTGTTCTGCAGATCAAAGCCTTCTCGAAGATTGACATTTCATTGAATGCTCGTTTCACCTCTTCTGGAAGGCGGTCTCGGGCGTAATAAAGCCAATTTGCGAGTGCTAGTCGAGGCATGTTCCCTTTCTCTAGGTCTCTGTTGCACCTGAGGCATATAGACATCCAGCCTTTTGTTTGTGTCTCAGTCAGCCCTTGAGGCTCTAAAATAGCACGTTCGTAGCTCTCAAAGTTATAAGATGTCGGTCTGACATGCTCGGGGAGATCTTCGTTTTGCAGAAGCGTTAGATCAACCTGAGTCGCGTGGATCCTTAATATTATGTCCGAAGACACTAGTTCACTGCACACAGCACAGGTTTTGCGTCTGAAATTCTTAGAGCTAACTTTTTTTTTGCCACTCTTCAAGCAAATTTCTGCGTAATTTTTTGGAAGGTGGGGTCAGATGAGACGTGTCAAAGTATGCGGAATTGGTCTCCGGTATGGATGAAGTATTGTTCGTCGTGTTAGGTGGTTCTGTAGGTTCTGGATTGACAATTTCTTGGCTTTGAGGAATAGCAGGCCGGGCGGCTGGTAAGTTTGAAACTCGGGTGTAGCCTTCATTGTTGTCAGTAGATCGTGCCAGCCATTGCTGGTTTAATGATGAGTATTTCCAAGGTCTTACGAATCGTAAACGAGGGAGTTCTTTGAACAGGTAGATCGTCGAGTTACAAGCATCGGTGCAAGAATGTGAAGCAAGTCTCGAGATGATTTCCAGTTTACGTAGGCCACTGTATCTTATGTTGTGTCGAGAAGCTAAATTCTTTAGGTTTGAGAGCTGGAACCTGACGTAGTGTTTTACCAGGTGTTGAACGTTTGTTTGGATCAAACAGAAGGCAGGCAGGAAAACACGGGGGTCGGAATGGGCTACTTCTTCGGATTTGATTGATTTGATGAATTGGTAGTTGTTGTTGAAATATTCGGTTTCCATCGTTATCGCTGTGGAGTTCATGATGTTGGTTGCTTCCAGTGAGAGTCTATGAGCTGTTATGAACCGCGTAAGCATCAATCGGCATTGACGTAAAAAAAAGGTTTTGGAGAAAGTTTGATGGAGAGGCGAGGGAATGCCATGAAGCGGAGTCGCTCTATCAAGGAGGTCGTTTTGACTTACCATCGAAAGTTGATGATCTGGTAGGATGGGGGTTGATCATACTGGAGGCTTAAAGTTGGGAAGAAGTAAGTGATGATGACTTCTTTGGGGGTCAACTGAGGTTTATTTTATACTCTCGAAATAGATCAGTCTCAAGCTGATTCGGATGGATCGGCTTTTCTGAGATTGGCGGGCGGTTTGAAGATACGAGATTGAGTACTTGTCGGACTCCGTAAGAGTATATACCATTGTGTACGACGACACCGGAGGAGGATCGGTTGGCTCCAATCGCAATCGCGAACCTTCAATGGTGTGACCATGCACACTTGGGAAATGATGTCAAGCCTCTGATGGCGGGGAGCGAGGGAGCTATTCCCGCTCGATAGGTGACGTAATGGAATCGGACCGGAGAGTATCTGTAGATCACCCATCACAATGTACTGTGATGTCACAAACCTAGTCGTCTTGCGTCACAAAGCGTGTGACGCTTCCCGTCTGGTTTGTTGTGTATATATAATCTTCGGTCGTTTTCCATTCGGCAAATCCAGCTACCGGATGTGCCTTTATGAATCCCTCGAACGACCGCGTCATAGTGCTTCCTGTCTGTTATCCATTGGTAAGCCTTTTTATTCGTGTCAATTTGTTATGTAATACTTTGATTGAATCATTTTGGGATGATGTTGTTGATTGTTTGTGCGCTTCGCCTTCTTGTCATCCTCCCTCCGTTTCGATACGCTGACGATATCATGGTTCATATTTATAGCTATGGAAGATATACAAGCAAATGGTGGAAGCTTTTTGGACCGTAGATGACATAGATCTAACCCAGGATTTGGATCATTGGAGAATCGGGCTCACAGAGGGAGAACGACACGTACTTTCAACCGTCCTTGCGTTTTTTTGCCATCGCTGATGGAGTTGTGTTCGAAACTCTTGCGCAGCGATTCAAATCTGATGTGGCCATCCTTGAAGCCAAGTTCTTTCTCAGTTTTCGAGCTGCTATGTGAGTTTTTTTATTTTTCTCNTANTTTTTGGGGTGTTTGGGATTTTTTTTTTGAACTTGTTTGTATAGAGAAAACATTCACGCAGAGGCTTATGCTTCTATGTTGAATACCCTCATCCCGGACGACTTAATGCGGAATTCTTATTTATGCTCTGCTTCAGACGCACTTACTGTAGGGCTGAAGAGAGAGTGGGCAAGTCGTTGGATCGACGATGACAATCCGTTCGAGACTAGACTGGTTGCTTTAGCAGTGGTGAAGGATATATTTCATTCTTCGAAGTTCGCTCTTATCTATTGGTTTCAATCCCAAGGGATTATGCCAGGAGTGTCTTTCTCGAACGACTTGGTTTTCAGGGATGAGGGTTTATACACCGATTTCGCTTGCGTGCTGTTATCTTATCTTCCTAGAAAGCCGGATAGTGCGATTGCTTGCGCCATGTTGCAGGAGGCGGTTGGTATTGAAACGCGGTTTGCAAGAGGTGAGATGTCAATGCCCTTTTTCGTGAGTCTGGTTTTTTACAACGACACGTTCTTACCATTTATTCCTAGAAGCCTTGTCATTGAAAGTGTTGGGTATTGCACATACGGATATGGAATCATACATTAAATTTGTCGCGGATAGGCTCCTCCTTTGTATGGGATATAATCCTCTTTTTCTCTGTGATAATCCGGTGAGTTCCATTACGTGTTCTTGGGAGCTTTCAGGCTTTTCATGTTCCCCGTAGTTGGCAAATTCTGACTATAACGTGCACCCGTGTTGAATCCTTATTTCACAAATAGTTTTCATTTACGGCCATGATCACTATGGGTCGAAGTACCAATATTCTTCAGGCGAGTAGTGCCTGTTTTCGGCCTTTAGCCGCAGTGGATAGGATTGAAGGGCCTTCATAGTTGTATGTATATGAAGAGTCATACTCTTGATTATATTTTTGTGGCAGAATCAGCTTTCTACTTGTTTAAAATCATTTTTGTGATGATANTTTTTTTACTCTTATCCGCGAGATTTAGGGCGGGAAGCCTTGATCTGGCATCTGGAAGGCTGCCGCCTTGCCGCGTGGGGTTATCCGCTTAGCGTGCTCCTGAGCGCCACAAACACAGCCAAACACATCAGCCCTCGCGGGCGTTGCACCTCCCCATACGACTCGTATGAAGCAACTAGCAGAACTTCCCATCATTCCCTTTGTTGTTCTAGACGGGCCAGACCGTCCTGTCGAAAAACGGAAGACTCGTGTTGGTCAAAAAGAGCACTACCTTACAGATGACTTCCGTATGCTTGCAAATGCATTCGGGGTCCTTCTCTAGCCTAGATAGTTACGAGTTTACTCATATTGCTTTAGATGCTAAGAAGACACAGATTCTTTCTGTAGAGCCTACCCAGACCATGAGCGAGGGGACAAACCCATCTACGACGCTATCATTGCCGTGCACCAGAGAAGTGGAAAAGCAGGGGTTTGAGCAAAGAGATCAACGCGAGGTGTTGGAGAAAGCGGTAGCGATTGGGTTTTGTAACTTAGAGACCATGTTTATTTAGTTAATAAATCATTGCTTTTTTGTTGTCAATCTATATTACAACGAGAATATGCTACAAGGATATCGGCAAGGATATCAGAGAACAGAAATATCCTAATATATAAGGAAAGGGCGTTGAACCCAACAACGGCATCGTCAAATGCCTTGCCGAGTCGCAAACCCACCGCCACCTTGTCCAGTTTAATTTGTAAGAGGGTGTCGAGCTCAGAAATGGCATCGTCAGACGCCTCACCAATTTGCAGAACCACTGACAGCATGCATAACCTAAATTGCAGGTGGGTGTCGAGCTCAGCAACCGCATCGTTGAATGCGTCTCCAAGCTGCGAGTCCCCGACCACCGGCATGGCCAGAATAACTTGCAGGAGGGTGTCGAGCTCAACAACAGCATCATCGAATGCCTTGCAAAGCTGTGAACCCGCGACCACCAGCATGGGCAGACCAGCCGGCATGAGGGTGTCGAGCTCAGCGATGGCATCATCAAAAGCCTCTCCAAGCTGTAAACCCACCACCAGCATGAGCAAGACAGCCTGCATGAGGGCGTTGAGCTCCGCGATGGCATCGTTGAATGCCTTGCCAAATTGTGTGCCTATCACGAGCACAGACAGTCTAGCTTGCTTCAGGGTTACGTCGAATGCCATACCAAGCTATAAGCACACCCAACACACGCACTATCTTGCATAAGGGTTACGTCAAGCTCGGCGATGGCATGGTCGAATGCTATACCAAGCTGTAAGCACACCCAACACACGCACAGCAGCCTTGTAGATTGAATGAGGGTGTCGAGCTCAGCGACAGCATTGCTGGATGCTTGCTTGAGGGGGTTGTTGAACTGCAATCAAACCTGTTGGAAACTGTCGACAGAAGCGTTGACCGCCAGTGCAGTCTTGAATGCAGCTGAAAGCCTGTCAACGCCGTCAGCCAAATTGTGTAGGTCGACCCATTTAACGCAGAAAACGGGTAAATAAGAGAACCTCTGCACCCCGGCTCCGGGGTCGAAGCCCGGAGGTGCAAAGAGTTCTCGAACAGTGTCAAAGGATAGTGGAAATTGGAAATTAAGAAATCTCACCGAAGAAACAATGGTGAGGGCATTTGAAAGCCAGGCGGGAGGCTTCAAATGCTCGCAGCTGCACGAAGGCGACGGATGGGGACCCCTGGTACGGGCTGATGAACCCTCTTGCCATTGAACAGCATGGAGACCCTGTGAAGGAATGTGAGATGAGAAAGGGCATGATGGGAGCAAAGAAAAAAGAGAGGTCACTGCTCTTAACGACAGTGAGCATGCCCAAAGTCTCCACTGAATTGCGCAGCCAAATTTAGAGGGGTAATTCAAAAATCGCCTCCACAGAACGCTAACTCCAATGACTCCAAGCTGCTGTGGTGGTCGTGTACACATGAAATACAAGGGCAACTGCGGGTGAGAGTCATTTAGAGGCCTGAAAACAGGCAATGAGTTCTTGAATTTCCGTGGCAAGAACAGGTTTAGCATGCAAAACATCTCTGAAAATCGGACTGAGAAAGGGTGTATTAACAGTCGGTACTCAATAAATCGTTGAATGAATACATCTGGTACGACAATTGGGAACGGTGAACTTGGAATGAGCTGCAGTGACTCTTGACTTCAGCAAATGTGGCGATTTATGGATGCAGAAGAAGCAATGAGGATCCTGGTATATAATGTGCCGCCGAGCAACTCAGAACGAGCAACAGCTCGAGCACTTTCTACCCATTTTAACCACCGAAAATATGCTCTGCAAACGCGTCATGAGCAACCAGAACCAAGTCTGCTCGGGTGATAACGACGACCGCTGCGGCCAGCATTTTGTCAGCAAATTGACCCCTGGGCTTTGTCCGAAATGTGCAAAGCTATCTTCTTTAACACCAGGCCATCTCATTTCCATTTACCATGTACATTGTAGCTCTGGTACAAAAGGTTTAGCTGGCAGCAGCTGCTCTTGCCTGCGGGAAGCGGATCGGTGATCGAGCTTGCGCGGTAACATTTTTGTGCAGTTCCCACCAACCATACAAGCTGTTTGCAAGAAATTCCACAGCTTCTGATTGTTCAGACTCAGCTGGACGGCGGCAGGATTAATGGCCTATCGGATGCTGGGTATTGTGTAGAGTAAATTACTTATGAAGCCTTGGCTTGAACTCTTGCAGCTCACTTGCTTGCTGAGAGTCAAACATTCATCCCCACCTTGATGAAAAGCTTGAGAGATCTCATACATTCCACCAAGTGAAATTACTTTGTACCCCTGCTTTAATTGATTATAACTGAGCACTGAGCCCCAGTGAGAGCCCCTCCTCAGCCCAGCACTGGCAGTCAAGGCTCAGAGTGGAGTTTTCTCTCATTGAAAATCCTGAGTCTGACCATGCTAAGCCACACTGAGCTACCCAGGTGGAACAATATTCCTCATCTCATTGTGGACCATACAGGGCTTTCTTGGCCTTTGAGAAGACCTAGACTGGCCAATTTAATAGCTCAAATTTTGCTCTGGTTCTTTCCCGGCAGTCTTTATATATAGAATGTTGATCAATTAATGGTTTCTAATACATACATCAAGGTTTTACACAGGGTGCACATACAAGGCCATGAATACACTCCTTTTCATTGTTGTTTTTCTCAATTCTTAAATTGTGTAGAACTGCAAAGGGGCTAAGTTAGTAGACTGGATGCACAGCTGGAAACACAGTTTTAGGACTCACTGGATAGGTTATGGAGAAGGGTTTACAGCACAGGGTTGACAAAGGGACAGCACAGATGGCATTGTGCAATGAGGGACTTAGCATTCACCTGTTGTGAAAATGAAGCCCACCATTGTTTGAATTGTGGAAGCTGCAGTCCAGCAGCCTTCCAGAGCCACTCTCTCAAAAGCTAGAAGATGCACTGAGGCTGGGCATGGGGGGATACAGAAGCAAGGTCGTAGGAGAAAACAAGACATAGATGGCAGGAGAGTACAAAAAGGCAAACCCTTTATGTAGACTTCTCAATCTCCAGGTGACCACATCATGCTACCAACACTCCAATGATTGAGAGAAGTGATATCATGGCCACTGGTAATAACTGAAATAATACCATCTACTTGGTAATATTGTGAATTTGAAGACAATAAGGCACTGCAAAACACAGTATTTTACATTAAACAAGGGAAGGTAATAGTTGGAATATAGAATGCCATGACAAACCACAATAGCCCAAAGTCTCATCCCAGGCCCACCATGTCTGATGGAGACTCATAAATGTCTGCATTACACACATAAATTTGATCTTTTGAGCATATGCTGAACCTTGACTGACAGTTGATACTGAAGACATTTAATTGTATTTTATTGTACACAGGGTCATTTGCACATCACTCAACTATGTGGAGGATGACTCCATGTTAAATAACTATGCGGTCAGACAGGGTTGTTAGGCGATCTCGATTTCCACCATCTCTCCAAAATTTGCGCACTGCATTGGCACCTTTGGCTGTGATTTGAATTGATGTCCCAAATCTTGCCGTGTTCTGAGGAGTTTCACTTCTCATTGTAGAATGCATATCAATCTTTCCCCTCCAATAGATCTCCACCAGTCCAGATGTCCTGGTTATTATGAGGATGATTAGAGAAACTTTATTCACTGAAAGACTATGAGAAGGCTTACATTGGAAAATCCACCATAACACCATACTCGCCCAGCAAAAACTGACCACCTTTGACATTGCCATGGTCAACCTCTGTATCAAAAATCCACTTTCCCTCAACCTCTTTTGCTGCCCACCAGAGTCCATAAGCAATCTCAATTTCATCCCTGTCATTGTGGAGGTAATTGCAAAAATCATTGTTGGTGATGACAAGTGCATTGGCAAAAGGGCATGTGACAGTCCCTCCCTCAAACTCAAGATCTGACCATTCTATCACATGGTGACTGGTATGGAGGACAGTGCATGAGATTATTGATGAATGGGAAATGAGAGAGAGCCTCCTACCGAATAGCCTCATTTGACATCCGTTCATAACCACCAGGGTTTAGTGTGCAAAGCCCCACACGAAAGAGCCAAGCAACGTCTTCTAGCTTGGGTAAAAGTTCTTTCAATCTAATCAGGTGTAAATTAGCATAATCCAGAATATCTGAATTGTAACTCCACTTTTCCTGGGCTGCAATGTCCCGTTTTGGAGCATATGATACAAGTGTCTTGCCCCTCTCTTGGGATCCATGCCACCCACAGGCATACATGTTGCCAAATGACTGAAAGGTGGCATTGCCTAGCCTTTTACCATGTGTTCCACCATGCTGGCTCTGGAGAAGAGTTAGAAATGCACATTAGTTAGATTAGACAGAGAAACATGGATGCAGACTTACAGCATTCACCCTGATGATAGGTGCACATTTAGTGTATTCCATGACTGTCAACAATGGAGCTTGCACATGAGAGAGACTCTCAAATTCTGACCATGGTCTATCATTTGGTTAGAATATGGTCCAAACCATGGCATTGAATTATTACGTACCGAATTCGGACCATGAATACAATTTCCTGACCATCATGTCCAATATGCAGCCCTGGCTTTGATATCCGATTGATCCTGCTCTTGAGGGGATCACCAAAGTCCTCCCATTTCAGAGGATGCATATGGGTTTTCTCCAAGGTCAAGAACTCATTGAGAAGTACTGGATCCTTCTTCACTTGATGTATCATGACATTTTCTGAACCAGTGAACATCTTGAGCTGTGTTGAGGTGGTCCAATCAGTCAGTGTTAGAATGGGAGAGTCATTGTGTCATACAATATCTTCCTGGGCTTGCTTAATCTCTGCCCTCAACTTCTTCTCATCTTCCTCCATTTTAGCCCTCTTCATCTCTTCTTCCTCCATCTCTTGTGCTTGCTTTGCCTCCTCCTCTTTCCTCTGGTGCTGCTTAATATTTTTCCTATGTTTGTTCCTGCGCTTAGTCTGATACAGCTTTAGAAACATCAAGGGGGATCACCTGCAAACACATACCTTCTTTGTCCCTGACCCAGGCTCCCCTGGTTCATCTCTGAGTCTTTTCACCGTGTGGTGACCCTGTTCTCCTGCCACCTGAAAACTGGGCAAGGGCATAGGATCCTTGGATGGGGTGGCCATACTGGATTGAGGAGTGCACTCATAACCACTCCCACCATCTTCAGACAAGTGGGGTTCAGTATCAGACATGCTGAAATTGAAGGAATTCAAGAGAAGGAAGAAGAACAACGAAGAACGATGCATAGCCTTTTATCATTGTCATTAGATCACATCACATGAGCAATCCTAATTGGGCTGTGATGGACCATTATTCAACCGAAGATCATCATGACGGATGAAACTATGATTAGGGCAGGTAGCATAAAATCTATGGAAGCTGAAAAATGAACTTTGGACAGAAGGAAAGAGTGGCATGCAAAGAGGAAAGAGGAAAGGAACAGGACTTGCAAAACTTAGAAGACTCGATGTGACAATAAAAAAAAACCTTAAAGNNAATTCATTCTTCAGTCCAACAGCCTTGATCCAAATCTACCCAGGTCAACGAAAAAGCAAGAGCATGAAGTAAGAAAATGTCGAGGCAGCTATAAGAGTAAGAATTAACTGACCTTTCCTCCCTTGAAATCCTTGAAACCTTCTTTGGTCCGAATCACTCGATGGAAATACGAAGGTGGGAACGCCAACGCAGGAGTATACTTGGGCGGGTCTCCAATAGGAGGGTTCCACGTCTAATCCAGGTCCTATAATCCAATCAGCATGCGTCAAGTAGAGAGGAGGGGCAATTCCAACACTTACAACAATCTCTCCATGTTCCCTTCGTCACCGACTGCAATGTCCCAAAATACAGCTGACTACCCAGGACCAGCATACGGTACGTTTGCAGGACCATGCGAATGCGAATGCGAAAAGTCTGACACGGTATGCGAATGTGCATGACTCATAGCTCGCAAACCAGGCCTGGAAATCATCCCTCCGTAATACCCATTCGTACTGCCGATACCACCATTCGTCAACCCTTTCCGAACCGAAGCAGATAGGGGAGTCGACCAGACCTTCCTCCACTAGACGACGAGTTCACGAGGCTCGCTTCCTTCTTCACCTGATCGTGGAGGCGAAGCAGGACGTGCGTGTAAGCCTGAGCAGACGCTGTAAGGCAACTGAAGGTATGTTCCAATGGAGGGATCACGTATATCGGGGTGCACTATCAATGAATGCATGTACATCTTCGCTACTCTTGAGTATTCGTGTGAAGAGCTCGGGACACCTCTCATGTAATCCACATGGTCCTGTAAAAGAGACAAGGAATTATGTTAATTATCTGAAAAGAGTGCAAACAACAGCAAGACAACATACCTGGAATGATATACCCAGCGGTTCCTTCTCCTCACTCCACGCCCACCTTGAGCACCCAAAAGTTCTCAGATACCTCATTAAGACCTCCTCCCTTTGTTCTTTTCTCTGCGCCAACACAATCCTAACCTCCCTCGTTACACTAGAGAGGGTGCACCAATCCCAAATAGAGAGGCACGACAGCAAATTCACCAACAGTTGGGGATCCGAGACGATCTTGGCACATGAAAAATCGCTCGAAGGTTCAGCAGGACCTGAGCGACTTCCGAAGCTTCTATGCCGATAAGCCTTGCTATTCTCACAATTGGGAGTGGATATTTAAGGAGCGCGAGGGTGGAGATGATACAGAAATGGGGAAGATGTGGCGAGCGGGCGAGCGTTTGAGCGTACAGGCCATCGAGGCCATTCATTGTGAGGGCGAGTGGGAGGCGGTCCATAGGCGTCGACGGGTCCTCTTCCGTTGCAGGTTGGACAGTGAATTTGAATATCGTTGATGCAAGAACGAACGATCCTTTGATGAGCTGGATCAACTTGTTCATGTCTGGCTTCCTCGGCTGTTTTCCGTGCGCTCGAACGTATGATTGGATGACGCGGTCGAACGCTGCGCGTTGAAACGGTGGTTCAAGGGACATTTCGATGACCTTGCCAGCCGAGTGACTATTGAGAGCGCCTAAGACAACGCCATCATTGTTCGGGTGAGAACGGATGTGTTCCTCCAACCGACTAGCGATGAAGAATCGGAGGAGAATGGAGGGGTGTCTTTCGAAGAAGTCGAGCGTATAGTCGATGAGGTCCAC
>JANBPK010001556.1:0-33198 GCA_027579435.1 Candolleomyces eurysporus
AGGGAGGAGCAAAATTGGACGAATCAAGACAACTTTACAGGCTCTGCTCGAGCTTCAAAGGAATCACGTACGTACGGGCTTTTTGGAGCAATGATCCGCCCTTGACAATCTTGCGTTGCAGGCTACTTCGGTGGGAGCTTTCATGACGAAAGTTTGACCATTCAGCCAAGACATTCACAACGGATTGCGCATCTCGCGCCGGTTGGGCAAAAGCTAGAGGCCCCAAAGCCCAAGTTGGAGAGCCTCGTGCTGGATTCTGATATGCTACTTTCGAGCACCATGTTCCTGGACTGGACAATGGAACTTCTCTCTTGGTGTGCACCAACTCTCACTCATTTCGACCTGCGGTGCCGTGAAACACTAGGCGAGACCTGGTGTGTTTTCTTCTCGGGAATCAACCTCCCATCCCTTCGCGCCTTCAAGATCGAAGCTCTCAAAGATGCCATAGTCCACCCTTCAGACATACTGCACTTCCTCTCCAGACATCCAAGTATACGAGAGCTCATCCTCCTTCACGGGATCCAACCCCTGACTTCAACGTCGCGCCCGAGCTCACTCCCCAAACCTATTCTTCCCAGCCTAAAGCAGGTGATAGCCTATCCTACCTACCTTCAATGGCTCCTGAGCGATGAAGAGCAATGCCCTGAGCTCAAGGAAATCACGCTCCTCGCGGGATCTTCGTTCGAACAGTACATATTAAATCCATTCTCAGTCTCCTACGACCCTCTGGATAGGGCGCTCGAAAACATCTTACTATCTCGATCGCATAAGCTGGACCTCATCGGCTTCCGTTTCGCTGCAGTTCACCCCGACCTCGATGCCTGGCTCGAATCGCACGTCGTCAACATCAACGAAGGAGTCAACTCCCCTCGCTTCCAAGTTTCCAAGTTCGTTCACACGAAGCGTCTGCGAATCGACTCGACGAATTCTGTTAACATTTTAAATGGTTGGGACTCGGGTTCGGGTTTGCAAACGGGTCGGCGTCGGCTTGTGCTGGTTGCACGGTTCGCCGGGTTGTTTCCTAATCTCGAGTATCTGGAGCTGGGAGATATCGAGGATAGCGATGGATGCAACATCCCACTGGTAATTGGTGTTCTCAGACAGTATTGTCCGCAAGTTAAAACGCTAGGGATCGGCCGCGAAGTTTCCGTAATAGATGTTGATCGGTTTGGGCGAGAGGGGGGAGCGTTGAGCGTCATTCGAAGTCCTGCGTGGCAGTGGATCCGCGAGGTAAGGATCGCAGTGTCTTCATATCTCTCTCGCTCTAGTTGATGCTAATTTCAACAATTCCTTCTTTCCAGCTTTCCCACACCGTCGTCAAGCGGCGCTAAAACACCACTGCCCATGCGTGAATTGGGTCCCGGTCTCTACGAATGTACTGTATGACATTTTGGGAAGATCCATGCAATTTGTACATTTTTTTCAGCGTTTAGACGCAGTGTGTAGGGGCAACGGCAGCAACAAATGTCGCTGACAGTTAGCTGAATGACTTTTTGCCGTCGTGTGTTCAGCGAACAAGGTGTCGATAAACAACGAGCGAGCACTTCCTCACCTACCATTGCTACATGTTTGTATCATAATGCCTGTCTGACTGTCTGCTCGTCTTCACTGTGTATCAGTCCGAAACGAGACACCACTAGCACTACGTGTAAAGGAGTATGTATATGTGTACTTGCGATGGAAGATGATACAAGAAAACGACACGAGAATGAGTTCGAGAGTAGAGAAGCCATGAAGCTCGTTATTAGGTTGCAAAGGTAAGCAATTGAGCAGACTCGTATTTCATACATATACAGTCACGAAGCTCACCACCGATGCAACTAATTGACATTCACCACATCCCCAGACCCCGATCGCCCATACCGAACAATATCGATCGCAGAAGCATGCCCGATCTTCACTTTCTTAACCTGAGGACAATGCTGTCTGATAGCATCCACTACCAGTGGGATACGATTGGCACTGGCCCTAATATCCAGCAACTCTAGGTACTCGAGGTTCGGAAACAAGCCGGCGAACCGTGCAATTAGCTCAAGCCGACTCGGACCCGTTTGCGAATTGGAAGAGCCTACGACATCGAGAGATTGAATCGATTCGATTCGCAGGTGCTTTGTATGAATGAACCTGGGAAGGATGTGTTCACTTCTTCTCGATAGGTTAATTTGGGCGTTTGGACCACCACCAGCAGAGCTGCCGATATGCGATCGGAGCCAGGCATTGAGGCCGGGGTGGTCTGGTGGGAGACGGAAGCCAATGAGATCCAGCTTGTGTGATCGAGGTAACAAGAAGGTTTCGAGCGCTCTATCCATGGGGCTGCGAGAGAGCGGTTGCAAAAGTTGAAACCGGCATTCAGGGAGAAGCGTGACTTCCTTGAGCTTTGGGCATTGCTTTTCATCACGCAAGAGCCACGGAAGGTAGCTGGGGTGCGCAATCACTTGCTCCAGGCTGGGAAGAATAGGCTTTGGGAGAGAGCCCATGCGTGATATTTGCAGCGAAAATTGGATCCCACGAAGGAGGAGGAGCGTTCGAATACTCGAATGTTTGGAGAGAAATTGCAGGATACCCGATGGCTGGATCATGGCCGTTCCGTTTGCGATCTTCAAGCGTTGGAGGGATGGGAGGTTTATTTCAGAGAGGAAGTACTGCCAAGTCTCGCGTCGTGTTTCATGGCATTGGAGCTCGAGGTGAGTGAGAGTCGGTGCACACCAAGAGAAGAGTTGTATTGTCCAGTCTAGGAACATGGTGCTCGAGAGTAGCATGTCGGATGCCAACACGAGGCTGTCGAGCTTGGACTTTGGAACCTCTGGCGTCCGACCAAAGGACACGAGGCGGGCAATCCATCGTGAACGTCGTCTATTAGGCTGGGCTGTGGAGGAGCTTTCGCTACGAGAGTTCTCATCAAAATATCCTGCATTAGAAGATCTTTAGGGCAAACCAGTACTCCGTAAAGCCCGTACGTACGAAGTGTTGGTTCCCTTGAAAATTCGACACCACTTGAAGCCACCATCTGCTCCCGTTTGCTGAGGTAGCTGAAGAATTCATGCCCACCGCTCAATTTGACTCTCTTGCACCCTCTCGTCAGCGAAGAGGTCAGCAGGTCAGCGTAAAGCTTTGTCCATTCGCCCATCGTGAATACAGGGAGGAAAAATGACGCTGCTGTGCCAGGAACAGTTGCGACCCTGTCTTTCGCCCAACTATCCAGGTCCGTCAAACACAACTCCAAGTCCTTGACCTCCAGCCTCTTCACAATTGCGTGTAACTCCTGCACCTCCTCCACAAGCGTCTCTATATCCTGACTAAAGTCATACTGGATATCGTTAATATTCTTGATAGAAAGACAGCATCGTATGGCACGTAATCCGTGCTTTGGTGGCGGGTAACACGATATCCACCCATGCAGAGGACTTGTGAGCCTGAATTTGTCGAAGAAGTAAGGGAAGACGAGGGCGTTGAGGTCTCTGCAAGTACACCCGAGGTTGCACAGAGCAGCTTCGTCCAGCTGGCTGAAAACTAGTAGTAACAGCTCGGGAGGTAGATACAAGAACTTGGAAGTGGTGAATCCGAGTCCCATGGCCAACGTTGAACCATTCAGACCCCTAATCAGGCTGTTAGGCCCTGAACAAACATGTGCAAATCTTTCCGGCTGTCAATTGGTGCCTGTATTTCTGGCCTCATTTCTCGACGACTACGAAAGGCGTTGATATGGAATCTGAGAAGGGACGTCTATAGTTCATTAGTTACAGAACTGTATGAAAATATGTGAGGGAAGGCTCAAGCGTGGAACTTCAAAGACGAAAGTTTTTTTAGGTTGCAAACATAAGTAATCAGCGAACAGACATATTGTACATGGTACAGCCGAAGAGCTAATTACCGCTTCAGCTAGCTGGCGTCCACCACATTCCCAGACCCTGACTGCCCATACTGATCCATATCTTTCGCAGAAGCATACCCGATTTTCAATTTCTTGACCTGCGGACAGTGCTGTCTGATAGCATCCACTATAGGTGGGATACGACTTTCAACATGGCTATAAATGCCCGGCAACTCCAAATATTCGAGGTTAGGAAATAACCCAGCGAACAGCGCGATCAGCTCTAGCCGACTTGGACTCGTTTGCTTTTGCGAATTGGAGGTGCCACGACCTGGATCTACGATGTTGACACAATTCACCGAATCGATTCGTAGGTGTTTTGTATGAACGAATTTGGGAAGGATGTGTTTTCTTGTGACGCTAGTTTCGGCATTTGGACCACCAGCGGCAGAGCTGCTGACGTGCGATTGTAGCCAGGCATCGAGGTCGGGGTGCTCTCGTGTAAGGCAGAGACCGATGGTCTCCAGCTTGTGTGATCGAGGGAGCAAGACATTTTCGAGCGCTGTATCCACGAGGTCGTAAGAGAGCGGACGAAGGAAGCTATACCAAAATCCGGTGAGAAGTGTGATTTCCTTGAGCTCAGGGCATTGGTTTTCATCGCGTAGGAGCCACTGGAGGTAGGCGGGAGAGGCTACCACCTGCTCCAGGTTGGGAAGAATAGGGGTTGGGAGTGAGCTCGGTGGTGACGGTGAAAGGTAAATCCCGTCAAGGAGGAGGAGCTTTCGTATACTCGGATGTCTGGAGAGGAATTGCAGGATATCTGATAGCTGGACCATGGCTTTATCGTTCGCGATCCTGAAGTGTTGGAGGGATGGGAGGTTTATTTCCGAGAAGAAATAATGCCAGGTCTGGCTTAATGTTTCGTGGCATTGGAGCTCAAGATGAGTGAGCGTTGGCGCACACCAAGAGAGGACTTGTATCGTCCATTCCAGGAACATGGTGCTTGAGAGTGGCATGTCGGATGCTAACACGAGTTTTTCCAACTTGGACTTTGGAGCCTCAACCTTCCGACCAATGGACGCGAGATCGAGTATCTGTCGTGAACGTCGTTGGGCCGTGGAGGAGCTTTTGTTGCCGAAGCTCTCATCGAAATATCCTGCAACCCAATTTCGTCAGAAGACAAGACTCTAAAGAATCAGAGCCCGTACGTACCAGGCGCTGGTTCCCTTGAAGATCGATCACCGCTTGAAGCTTTGGGCCTCTGCTTCTGTTGCCAGAAGCAACTGAAGAATCCATCGCTCAACTTGACTCTCTCGCACCCTCTTGTCAGAGAGGTAGTCAGCAGACCAGTATAAAGCTTCGCCCATTCGCTCGTCGCGAGTACAGGCGGGGAGAATGACGCTGCCGTATCCGAAACAGTCGTGACCCTTTCATTCGCCCATTCATTCGGATCGGTCAAACACAACTCCAAGTCCTTGATCTCCGACCTCTTCACAATTGCATGTAACTCCTTCACCTCCTCCACGAGAGTCTCTATATCCTGGCGGAAGTACCAATGGATAGTCCTGATATTCTTGATGGAAAGACAGCATCGTATGGCGCGTAAACCATGCTTTGGTGGGCTAAAACATGATATAAAGCCACCGAAAGACCGTTTGGGGCCGTATTGGTCGAAGAAGTATGGGAAGACGAGGGCGTTGAGGGNCTTTGCAAGTACACCCGAGGTTGCACAGATCGTTTTCGTTGAGCTGACCGAGAACCAGTAGTAGCAGCTCGGGAGGAAATGCCAAGAACTTGGAAGTGGTGAATCCGAGTCCCATGGCCGTCGTGGAATCAGAAGCTTCAGATACACCTTCAGTTGAGGGGTTTCTGGCCCTGGGACAAATATGTACAAATATTTCCGCAAAGCCCACCCGTCGATTTGGCGCCAGTATTTCTGGCCTCATTTCTCGACGACTACGAAGGCGTTGACTTGAAATTTGAGAAAGAAACCCATAGCTCATTATCTACACAACTGTACAGAAATATGTGAGGAAAGGCTACTGCAGATGCGGAACTTCAAAGACGAAAGTCGTTTTTTAGGTTGCAAGGGTAAGTAATTGAGCACACAGATATATAATACATAATACGGCCGAAGAGCCAATTACCGCTTCAATTTGCTGGCTTTCACCACATTCCCAGACTGCGCAAAATGACCAATATCTATTGGAGGACCATACCTGACCTTCAATTTCTTGACCTGCGGACAATGCTGTCTGACAGCATCCACCATCCGTGGGATAAGATCATCTTCAGCGCTAATCTCCAGATACTCGAGATTAGGAAACAACCCGGCGAACCGCGCAATCAGCTCGAGCCGACTCGGACCCGTTTGCGTTCGCGAATCGGACTTGGGGTCTGAAGAGTTGACGATGTCCCAAACGGACATCGAATCAAGTCGTAGGTGCTTTGTATGAACGAACCTGGGGAGGATGTGTTTACTTGTTCCGGGTAGGCTACTTTGGGTGTTTGGATCACCAGCGGCAGAGCTGACGATGTGCGATTTCAGCCAGGCATCGAGGCTGAGGTCATCTGATGGAAGACGGAGACCGATGTTCTTCAGCTTGTGCGATCGAGGGAGTAAGACATCTTCCAACGCTCTGTCCAGGAGGTCGTAACGTGTCCGACGAAAGAGGCTACGCCTGAATCCGGTGAGAAGTGTGATTTCCTTGAGCTCAGGGCATTGGTTTTCATCGCATAGGAGCCACTGGAGGTAGGCGGGATAGGCTACCACCTGCTCCAGGCTGGGAAGAGTTGGCTTCGGGAGTGAGCTCGGTGGTGACGGTGAAAGGTGGATTCCCTTAAGGAGGAGCGTTCGTATACTCGGATGTCTGGAGAGGAAGTGCAGGATATCTGATGGCTGGACCATGGCCTTATCGCTTGCGATCTCAAAGTAGTGGAGGGACGGGAGGTTTATTTCTGAGAAGAGATAATGCCAGGTCTCGCTTGGTATTTCGCCACACCGAAGCTCGAGGTGAGTGAGCGTTGGTCCACACCAAGAGAAGAGCTGTATCGTCCAGTCCAGAAACAAGGAGCTCGAGAGTAGCATGTCTGATCGCAACTCGAACTTCTCTAACTTGGGCGTTGGAACCTCAAGCTTTGGCTTCTGACCAACGGACGCGAGATGGGGAATCCGCCGTGAACATCGTTGAGTCGTGAAGGAGCTTTCATCGAAATATCCTGCAACCCAATATCGTCAGGGCGCAAGGCTTCAAAGAATAAAAGCCCTTACGTACCAGGCACTGGTTCCCTTGAAGCTCGAGCCCCGCTTGAAGCCTTGGGGTTCTGCTCCTGTTTCGTGAGGTAGCGGAAGAATTCGTTTCCATCATTCAACTGGAGTCTCTCGCACCCTCTCGTTAGACAGGTAGTCAGCAACCCAGTGTAAAGCTTTATCCATTCGCTCATTGTGAGCACCGGCGGGGAGAACGATGCTGCCGTGCCAAGATCAGCTGCGACCTTGCCTCTCCCCCACCAATCCAGCTTCGCCAAACACAACTCCAATTTCTTGACCTCCGACCTCTTCACAATTGTATGCAGCTCCTTCACGTCCCCCACAAGCGTCCCTATATCCTGATTGAAGTAATAATGGATGCTCTTGATATTGACGGAAAGACAGCATCTTATGGCGCGTAAGCCATGCTTTGGCGCTGAATAACATGCTATCCAGCCACGCAGGGGGTCTCCGNAGTTCGTATCGGTCGGAGAAGTACAGGAGGGCGAAGGCGTTGAGGTCCTTGCAAGTACACCCGAGGTTGCACAGATCAGCTTCGTCGAGCTGACCGAGAACCAGTAGTAGCAGCTCGGGAGGGAGATCCAAGAACTTGGAGCTGGTCGATTCGAGCGCCATGGCCGTTGATGACAATGAATGAAATCCCCTCTTATCTGCAAAGATATGTTTTCGATCAGTTTGCTACTGTTTACTCTTGCTCTTTATCAGGCTCGAATCAGGCTTGTCCTTCGAATTCTGCATTCTAAGATTGACTGCAAGATTGACTGCCGAGAGTTCTCGCTTTGACCGTCATTGCGAATGTCTCAACAAGTCCTTTCTGCATTCTTAGGTTGCAATCTGCCGAGTGTCCTCCATCAGTACGTCGTCCTCAGCAGGCGTTACTCAAAGCAGCATCGTCACCGATCTGATTCCCTATTGGGACAATGGTAGACATACAAAGAAACATTGAGACTGAACGAGCCCATGGGGAGAGAAAAGTCATTGAAACCATCAGGCTGGCAAAGGTGGTATCGAGGTAATTATCTCCTGGATCCATCCATGTCATAATATTGCATCGACGCACGTATCTATGAACGTAGGTATAAAGTATCTATGTATTCGAATTATCGGGAAAAGGGGAGCACTACATTAGCAATAAAATACCACCATTCAGTCATCCATCTTCTCAACCATCCGCCCTCTCTCTCCCCAGCATCAGCTTGAACTCAATTAATCACCAATTTCACTGGCCACGAAACCACGAATAAGGTATCACTTCCTCCTCCCAAGCACCTTCACACAAACCGCCTTAACAACACCCACAGCCTTCTCAATCTCCTTCCTCGTCAACCCCGCACTAATCGCCAACTTCAAACCAGGTCTGGCCTCAACGTTCTCCTGGCCCCTCAGCCTCTTCGCCTTGGTGACCATAACGTTCTGACTAAGACACTCATCCACGATCTCCTGCAGTAAGCGTTCCTCAGCTTCGATAACTTCAGGGTGCAAAAGAAGCTTCTCGTGGTGGTCCCGAGTATGCTTGGTCGGTGTAAGCATAGCAGCCGAGACAGGGTGCAAACTCCCCGCAGTCGAGGGCGGTGGGGAGAGGGGCGCTGGCGTACCCACCGACGACGAGGACGAAGGCGAAGAGAGGGCGTTAGAGGTGGAAGCGGCAGGTGAATAAGCAGGCTTGATCTGAATATGAATAAGGGGCGAAGCAGGGTGCGAAGGGATGGTGATATATTCCACTTTATCCAGGATCGCTCGTGCGGCTCGGACGTTCTCTTGCAGGGTTTCGAAGATGGATGGTGTGCTTCGGAAGATGTTGATCCCTTCGGAGGCGCTGACGGCGAGTAGAGCGGGCATGGCGGCGGAGAAGACGAAAGAGGGTCCGTTGATCCGCTGTTTCGAGTGTTAGCCAGTGTCAGTGGAAGACTGGAGAGAGGGAGCGAACCTGATGGTCTACGACGATGTTGGAGCCTGCGCAGAAGCCTCCACCGGCACAGAGACCGATAGCGCATGAACCGATGAGCATGTCAACTTTCGAGGCCTGGATAGCTAGGCGTTAGTGGGTGTTCGCCAGGCGGACGAGAAAACATACAGGGACGTTATAAATTTCGGTCAAGCCGCGGCCCGTGCGCCCGACAGCGCCAAAGGAGTAGCTCTCGTCCAAGAGGAGGCGGTACTTGTACTTGTACTTGAGCTCAATCTATAGAGTTGATGTTAATGAGCTTACTCCAACGGTCAACGAAACTTCTCTACTCACGATCTTTGGCAAGTCAATCATAGCACCATCCCGTTCGAAGATACCCTCAGTGATGATGAACCGTCTAGTCAACGGGCCTCTCCTTTTCTTCCTGTCCTTTTCAATGCTTTGCAAAACTGCTTCCAGGCTTTCCAAGTCGTTGTGGTCATACCAACGAACGGTCGAGCGAGAGATCTGGATTCCCTTTTGGATGGCGAAGTTTACACCGCGGTCGGCAACGATGATGTCGCCACGCTTGCAGAAGGCGGGGATGACGGAAGAGACGGTGGAGAAACCTTGAGAGTAGAGGATGGAAGCTTCCGTGCCTAGGAAATCGGCAATGTCGCGCTCCAGGTCCATGTGAACATCTGAAAAAATGGCGAACATGGGTCAGCCTAATCTTTCAAGAAATACAGGGGGAGTTACGCACCCAAAGTACCGTAGAAACCAGGTGGACCGCAGCTACCCAGCCCATACTTTCGAAGAGTCTCAACCGCACGCTCTTTGATGTACTCGTTGCCAGCTAGACCAGCGAAGTTCAGACTGGCAAGGTTAACTGCGGTCTTTCCAGTTGAAACGAGCTTCGGCTTGACGCCGTTCTGTCCAGCGACGATGGGCAGGGCATGGAGGTCGTACTGTTCAGAGGGAGTAAGAGGAGCGCCGAGTGGTTCAGGGGCCCATTCGTCCACAAGTTCGTCGATTTCCTACACACAAACTGTTCATTTCACGGCATGGACCAGGAAATAAGCCACTCATACCTTCTTGTTAAATTGAATAAAATGTGACCCAGTTCGGTCTGCCCTCGTTCTCGACTGCAACAGGGTGCGAATCGCGAAAACGACCAGGATGAGCTCCAAGATGGTTCTGCCGGGGTCATTCTGGTGGGATGACTTGACGTATCGCTGGATTACGGCCGAGCCAGGCAGTTTGTAGAACGTGGTCTCGAGAGTCGTCAAAGCCTGCGCGAGGAAGCTGAATACCGGCTCCAATGTTGAGCTGGTCGTTGTCGTCGTGAGGTTTATCGTGTCGGCCATGGCAGTCGTTCAACGTCGTCTCAGGGTGCTCCGAGTGACTCCCTCGACTCTCGAGGGGATAGAGGGAGGTGACGAGATGGGAAAGGGAGGGCCGCGGAAAGTTTGCTGGCGGACGCTGGTCGATTTTACGTAAAGCGCAGTTTTCCGTCAGTCCTCGGAGGCCTCGAACGCCTCTCCTCTTGCCACCATCCATTCAATAGTCTCAACCAGGTCGTATGGGCACCGAGCTATGTCTATCTGAGAATAAAATCGAATAGTTTTTTCGCTGCCAATTTGTTGCTCCGAAAATGGGACAATGGTCGAGGCAAGGAGGGATGGCAGTAGCCTCCTATAGCCAGACTGGCGCATTTGCTTTCACTCCGTTCAAGGGAGACATCCATTTCTCTCTACTCAATTTGAAAATATGTTCCCTCACCGGGATCAGGAGACAGGGTCATCTCTATCATCGTTCGGAGTGGTCTTCTTCGTTCTGAAACCTTGGCCAGACCTTGGTTCTGACCGCGGTATGACCGCCCAAGAATTTGTCCCAAGATCTACGACCCGTTTCGGTTTGCGAGAGGTAGAAACAGCGGTCTTGAGACTCAGCCACGAGCTCGTGCCTCACCGCTGCCCCATAGGCTCTGAACGAGCTACTCAAAAGCCATTCACACAGGGAGAGGCTAATCCTTTGTCTATTCCCGATGTTTCCCCAGGTCGTTGAATCTAGATCTTCAGTGCTCACCTCCGCTGAGGACGAGTCTCCTGTGTGAACCTCCTCTTTCCCGTGCTCTTGAGAGCGCCCAAAAACACCTGACTGGCGGAGTTTGACTAGCGGAGTTTGGGTGAAACCTGCATCATGCGTCTACGTCCAGATTCCGCAGATTTGCCCTCTTCCCACACTTTCCACCACTCAGACGCGGTGTTTAGAGAGATGCCCCCCGCTGGGTTCTTTGACTGCCCGACGGAAATTCGGGATGAGATCCTTTCGCACTTCCCTATAGGCAATCCTCCTACCCTGCAAGGTCTCCAGCTAGGACTCACTTGCAAAAGCTTATACGAGATCTTGGGACCCGTGATCGTGAAGGTACAAGTAGAGCGGCTGCTGGAAGCTACCAAGACGCGCAAGCTTCACTTACACAGGGTCGACCCTTCACCAACGTCCCATCCTCAGGCTGTGCGGGTGGAAATTGGATCGGAAGGCTGCGCCTACCACTGGTGCTCAGTCGATACATCATACCGCGATGCTACCATCTATGACCTTTTCTACCGGTCTGATTTAGAGTACGACTTTGGTATCACCTACCAGGTGACGTCCGAAGATCAAATCTCGAGTGCCGTCGAGATGTGGTGTCTACACAGTCTACTCTCGCGATCGCAACGATTTCGGTGCATTCGATTATCCTTACAAGGCCCCCTATTTCGAACAGAAGAAGACAAGACAGTAGCATGCCAGTGGACGAGAGCATTCCTCAAACTCCTCGAAGTCTGCGCTGAACAGCCAGGGATGGAAATCACGTTTACCGATGCCAGTTCGACTTGGAGGAGTGGCTTTACAAAATTCGAGCGTCTTTTTGTCCAGGAAGGCACACTCCATCTTAAACCATCATTTTTGTCTTCGATCCCATCTTCCCTTCTTAATTTTCTAAGGAAACCTTCAAACATGAACACTACCCGATCTCAGCCGGTTCTCCAACCAATCGACTTCGTCTTCCCTTCCAAAACGTTCACCAGAAGTCAGTTGTCCCTACTGAAGCTGTCGGGTGGGGGATTATTCAGTCTCCAGTGTTATCCTTTCCTCCACCACCTAACTCTCCAGTCCTCCTCAACGCTGACGAGGTTGCATCTCAACCGTTGCACACTTCTGCCGGATGATTGGCGAGCCATGTTGTCCTGTTGGAAATTTTCTCAACTATCCCATTTCAGTATTCGGGAATCGACGGTACCATTTAATGTTTTGGTTTCATTCTTGCGGTGCCATCCCACCCTTACCAATGTTCACCTTTGGGTACACGAAGTCGATGCTCAATCGACCACGGCTCTCATCGACGAGGAGTTTCTCCCCAATGTCCGTCAAATGGTTGCATCCCCCTCACTTCTAATCCCAATCATGTCGTCCTCCTTATCGTTCTCTTTCGGCTCGACTGTATTCAAGAAGAAATCCGAGATCTTTCCACTCCTCGAAGACTTGGTGCTTTCGCAAGAACACGATTTTCTCCGCGGGCGCCACGCAGCGCTCAAATTCGAGGACATATCCAAAGTCCTCTCACTGATTGCTGTGCGACGCTGCCCCACGACCTTGCCCAAATTGCACACATTGTCAATACGTACGGTGTATCAAGCCCAAGAAGCTTTTGAGGGGTGGTTACGTGGTGTCATAGGCTCAGGAGCAACGGCCGGCAGCTCCTCTTCCTCTTCCTCCTCCGCCGCAGCCTACGCGTCTTACCCAATATTGAATCTTCCCCTTCGCGGCATACCAGAATTCCACATTTCCGCATTTTCGGCTCGGTACAATTTCGGGGTCCTCTGCAGGGAACCCACTATGGACGTCGATCCTAACCTCGTCGTGGACTTTGTTGGACGCCCCTTTGGCCATGGGAGGTCAACGGGCCTTCAGAAAGTAGTCCTGAGTGACATTTTCACTGGCTGTTCGAGATCTGCTATTAGATGGGGGGTTACTTGGCGGGAAGCGGATAAGATCCCCCCTGCGATTGGACGGATTTGGGAGAGGTGTGGGGATTTGGAGGAAGTTAGGTGTCTTGGGTATGCCACACTCGATCTTAGTGTGGAGAAGGTCTGGAAGAGGCCTCCAGGGCCACCGTGACCTGGGCGTTAACAGAGTTTTGGACCAAGTACATCCATGCATCAGCGAAATTATGTTCCAATACGGTCCCAGATTTAGAAGTAAATATACTTGCGTTGGGAGCGTGTTCTGGTTATTGAGGACACAGGTTCTACATGTTGAATCTGTTGGGTCGAGATTTCGTGGATAACGGTACAACAGCAGATCGGTCCTCAACATCTTCTAGTGTCCACAACCAGGTGCTACCAACTGGGTTGGAATGCGCCATGAACCCTGCTTATCACAATCAAGGGATATTTGCACACAGATGTCAGTCCAAGCTTCTTCAATCATTTGGGCATATCTATTTTCTATATTTTTCTATTTTTCTTTCTATTTCTTTAAGAGAAAGTAGCTGGGAAAAATGTG
Organism: Candolleomyces eurysporus; assembly: GCA_027579435.1. Taxonomy (NCBI): domain Eukaryota; kingdom Fungi; phylum Basidiomycota; class Agaricomycetes; order Agaricales; family Psathyrellaceae; genus Candolleomyces; species Candolleomyces eurysporus. The sequence continues at coordinate 13,522 of JANBPK010001556.1, forward strand.
TTGATTATTATATAAGCAAAAACCGCTAGAGGGAAGGGAACTGGATCTCTTCCTCAATAACAGGTGAGCGTGAGGACAATATTGTTGACATAGTTGACTACTCAGAGTTCAAAGGAGTTCTGGACAATCTGCCCCATTCAATGTAACCCGAGGCACGTAATATCCACAACAACTGTTCCTTCTTTGTAGTGAACAGACCCAAGAGCAGCCATATCTGTAGGAGAGCAACCAGCTCTTGAGCAGAGAGTGACAAGGGGAAATTGGCTAGTGAATCGAATTGGTTGAGGGTGTGTCTGATTGGAATTGACAGAAGGAATTGACCAAGGGTAAGGCTGATACCTCCCACTAGTTTGAGGAGGATGACAATGTTGATGCAAATGTACTTGTGGTTGAGCGTCCACTGTGTTCTCAGTGAGAGCAGACACAGGGTAAGGAGTCGAGATTTGTCTGTCAGGCACCAGGTACAAGTAGATGAGGGTTGATTCTTGAGAACAAGCTAAAGAACTACTGTACAGTTTAGCTCGGTATTTATACTACTTGGGAAATCAGGCTAGTCCAGGCTGGCTCAACTTCTTTGACCAGCATCAGTGCTTCTACTGTTCCTACTTGATAACTATTGAGTTCTGTCAATGAATACCAACTACTAATAGTAAAAGCGGGGCAAAGGGGAAAGGTTAAAGGGCACAGTCAGGGCAAAGGGGCAAAGGGCATAGGGTGTCCTTGGGCTAAGGGTCAAGACTGGGGCAAAGGGAAAGAATAATGTGCTACTAAGGAGATAAGTCCAAGGGAGTTTGAGTCAAATACAAGTAAACAATAGAAAAAAAAGATACCCTAGGGTTATTACATAACACTAGGTACATAGTCAGGTCCTGGCTGTATCTCTCTCTTTACACTCGATATCATCATTCACTTGCATTCCTCTTGTCTCTTGTGTCTGATTCCTCTTTGNCTCCCCNATCTTGAATCATCTCTGACAACTCCCAAGCCTTCATCGTACTATTGCCCCTACTCTAGGCACTCCGTATCTCTCTGTGCTCCATGTGTTCCTTCTTACCTATCTTGGGTTCTGAAGCTGTCCTTTGGTCCTCATCCTCATTCCACATCAGTTCACAAATCAGGTTGGCTCTTCAGAAGCCCTCAACCAAGTCATTTGTACTTCCAAATCTGGCAACTGTCATGTTTAAATGACTTAACAGATTTGCCATCATGTCCTCAAAGCCACAGAGTGCCATTACACCTTCCACTTAGCAAATGTTAGGGCGAATGTCCTTTGTAGTGTGCATACCCTCTGCCTACACTGTACCTCACCAGGTCAGGTGCGCAGTGATGGTTCTGAATTGTTTCACTACCCTTTGGATACATTCACAGGGCCTTCCTAATACAAAGCACTGCTGCCAAACCATTGTACTTGGGTCACTGAGCCAGATCCCTGAGGGCTGCTAAGTCTGAAGCCAGGAATTGCTTCAACTCTCAGTTTTGCAATGTTCAGAGTTCAGAAGACATGCTATGTTCTGTTTGTCGTTATTGCACCTTAGTACCTTAATTCAGAAGCACTTCCAAAGAAAATTTCTATTGTTTTGCAATTTTTTTTGAGGGTCTGCAGGCAAGAGCCACTTCACTGTTCAACCCAACAACAATGCTTGACAAAAGAGAACAGTGATCTGGGCCAAAACTGTGAATCAAAAAACTGGTTCAGCAGATGTACCTGGTCTTGGTACAATGTACCTGAGTCAAAATGCCTCAGAAAATCTTGTGTAGCACAGATGCAACACTTGGCTTCTCTCATCATTGGCAGTCTATCATGTTTCCAGAACAGTGTGGCATTGATTGAGCATAGGCTAGTGCATAAGTAAAGAACCCAGAAGCACCAAATACAGAAAAATTGAGAGGTGTAACATGGGATGAAAGGTAGGTAGTACATCTGGAATAGAAAACCCAGGAACAATAGAACAAGAAGTGCAAAAGAACAAATAGAGATGAAGGGCAGATACAGATGCTTGATCCAATTGATGGGTGGCAAAACATGCAAAAATGTGATGGCCCAGCTTTGATTGCATGAGGAAGTGTGAACTGGATTGAGTTTGAGGCCTGATATGATGAACAGTTCAAAGTGTTACAATTAGAGGAACTGTCAATATTTGAGCAAGAGAAAGGGAACACACATGGCCAGTCTTGCAGATTGTGTGCTGGGAATGCTGATCATTCCTTTAATTCTTCAACTGTGGCACAGCATCAGTGAAACAAGATCAAAGGCAGAAGAAGAGCTACACACATCTTGGGTTGTCACAAGATAGGTCTTGAATGAGGCAATCAGCCTGGGATGAATTTTCCACAAATGCAGTGAAAAGTTCCTTAGCAATGGATTAGTTGAGTTGCGGATCATTCAGATTCCTGAGAAAGTGGACTTACTTCCTATACAATAGATAAGCCAGATGATGAGAAAATCAGGTTCATGAGGAAGTGAACCTACAAGCTATACAATGGATGAGGTGAATAGAAAGAAATCAAGGTGCATGATGAAGCAAATTTACTTTCTATACAGCAGATTAACTGAATGGTAAGAAATTCTTGTTGATAAGGAGACAGACTTACTCTCTATACAACAGATTGGCTGAATGGCAAGAAATTCAGGTTTGTGAGAAAGCAGACTTACTTCCTATACAACAGATGAGCTGCTTGGCAAGAAATTCAGGTTTGTGAAGAAGCAAACTTACTTGCTATACAACAGATAAGCTGAATGGCAAGGGATTCAGGTTTGTGAGGAAGTAGACTTACAAACTATACAAGAGATGAGCCAAATGGCAAAAAATTCAGGGTTCATGAGGAAGAAGACTTACTGCCTATGCAAGAGATGTGCTGAATGGTAAGAAAATCAGGTTTATGAGAAAGTAAACTTACTGCCTATACAGCAGATGAGCTGAATGGCAAGAAATTTGGGTTCATGAGAAAGCAGACTTACTTCCTATATGACAGATGAGCAGAATGGAAAGAAATGCAGGTTCATGAAGAAGCACACTTACAAACTTTACAACAAATGAGCTGAATGGCACAAAATTCATGTTAAGGAGGAAGCAGACTTACTTGCTGTACAACAGATGAGCCGAACACCAAACACATGAGCAAGCAGACTCACTTCCTATACAACAGATAAGCTGAATAGCAAGAAATTCAGATTCATGAGGAAGCAGGCTTACAGCCTATATAGCAGATAAGGTGAATCACAAGAAATGCAGGTTCATGAGGAAGCAGACTTACTGCCTTTACAACAGATGAGCTAAATGGCAAGAAATTCACATTCACAAGGAAGCAGACCTACATCCTATGCAACAGATAAGCTGAACAGCAAAAAATTCAAGTTTATGGGGAAGCAGACTCACTTGCTATATAGAAGATGAGCTGAACAGCAAGAAATTTGTGCTCATGAAAAAGCAGACTTACATACTATACAACAGATGAGCTGAATTGCAGGGAATTCAGATTTATGAGGAAGCAGGCTTACTCCCTATACAACAGATAAGCCAAATTCCAAGAAATTCAGATTCATGAGTGAGTAGACTCACTCGCTATATAACAGATGAGCTGAATGGCCAGAAATTCAGGTTCATGAAGAAGCAGACTTACTTCCTATACAACAGATAAGCTGAATGCCAAGAAATTCAGGTTCATGAGAAGGCAGACTTACTTGCTATGCACCAGATAAGCTAAATGCTAAAAATTCCAAGTTCATGAGGAAGCAGACTTACAAGCTATACAACAGATGACCTAAATGGCAAGAATTTCAAGTTGATGAACCAGACTCACTTCCTATAAAACAGATCAGTTGAATTGCAAGAAATTCAGCTTCATGAAGAAGCAGACTAACATCCTATACAGCAGATGAGCTGAACAGCCAGAAATTCAGGTTAATGAGAAAGCAGACTTACAAGCTATACCACAGATAAACAAAATGGCTGGAAATTCAGGTTCTTGAGAAGGCAGACTCACAAGCTATACAACAGATGAGCCAAATGGCAAAAAATGCAGGCTCATAAGAAGGCAGACATACTTCCTATACAGCAGATGACCTGAATGGCAAAAAATTCAGATTCATGAAGAAGCAGACTTACTTGCTACACAACAGATGAGCTGAATGGAAAGACATTCAGGTTCATGAGGTAGCAGACTTACAAACTATACAACAGATGAGCTGAATCCCAAGAAATTCAGGTTCATAAGAAAGTGGACATACCTCCTATACAGCAGATGTGCTGAATGGCAAGAAAGCCAGGGCCATGAGGAAGCAGACTTACTTGCTATAAAACAAATGAGCTGAATGGCAAGAAATCAAGGTTCATGAGAAAGCAGACTCACACCCTTCACAGTAGATGAGCTGAACAGGAAAAAATACAGGTTCATGAGGAAGTGGACTTACACCCTATACAGTAGATGAGTAAATGGCAAGAAATTCAGGTTCATGAGGAAGCAGACTCACTTCCTATACAGCAGATGAGCTGAATGATAAGAAATCCATGGTTATGAGGAAACAGACTTACATCCTATCCAGTAGATGAGCTCAATGGCAAGAAATTGATGTTCATGAGGAAGCAGACTTACATCCTTTACAGCAGATGAGATCAATGGCAAGAAATTGATGTTCATGAGGAAGCAGACTTACATCCTTTACAGCAGATGAGCTGAATGGCAACAAATTCAGGTTCATGAGGAAGCAGACTTACTTCCTATATGATAGATAAGCTGAATAGAAAGAAATTCAGGTTCATGAGGAAGTAGACCTACAAACTATGCAACAGATGAGCTGAATGCCAAGAAATTCAGGTTCATAAGAAAGCAGACTTACAAGCTATACAATAGATGAGCTGAATGCCAAGAAATTTAGGTTCATGAGGAAGCAGACTTACTTCCTATACAGTAGATAAGCTGAATGGGAAGAAATCTAGGTTCATGAGGAAGTAGACTTACCTCCTATACCACAGAGGAGCTGAATGGGAAGATATTCAGGTTCATGAGGAAGCAAACATACAAGCTATACAACAGATAAGCTGAATGGGAAGAATTTTAGGTTTATGAGGAAGCAAACTTACAAGCTATACAACAGGTAAGCTGAATGGGAAGAAATCCAGGTTCATGAGGAAGCAAACTTACAAACTATACAGCAGATGAGCTGAACGGCAAGAAATTCAGGCCCATGAGAAACCAGACTTACATCCTATACAGCAGATGAACTGATTGGCAAGAAATTCAGGTTCACAAGGAAGCAGACTTACTCCCTATACAACCAATGAGTTGAATGGGAAAAAATTCAGGTTCATGAGCAAGCAGACCTACGTTCTATACAGCAGATGAGGTGAACGATAAGAAATTCAGGTTTGTGAGGAACCAAACTTACTTGCTATGCAACCAATGAGCTGAATGGCAAGAAAACCGGGTCCATGACAAAGCAGACTTACATACTATACACAGATGAGCTGAATGGCAAGAAATTCATGTTCATGAAGAAGCAGACTCACAAGCTATACAACAGATGAGCTGAATGGCAAGAAATTCAGGTTCATGAAGAAGCAGACTTACATACTATTCAGCAGATAAGTTGAATGGCAAGAAGTTCAGCTCATGAGGAAGCAGACTCACTCGCTATATAACAGATAAGTGGAATGGCAAGAAATTTGGGTTCATGAAGAAGCAGACTTACTTCCTATACAACAGATAAGCGGAATGCCAAGAAATTTAAATTTATGAGGAAGCAGACTTACAACCTGTACAATAGATGAGCTGAATGAGGAGAAACTCAGGTTCATGAGGTAACAGACTTACTTCCTATGCAGCAGATGAGCTGAATGGCAAGAAATTCGGGCTTGTGAGGCACTAGACTTACTTTCTATGCAACAGATGAGCTGAATAGCAAGAAATTCAACCAAATAGACGTACGGTCTACTCCGGTCAATGTGTTTGCAACCAAGGTCGTTTATATGCGCATCCAAGGAATCAGGTACATTGATGCGGATAAATTCAAGCCGCATTGTGGATTCCGCAGAGTCAATGAACGAGTGTCAAATCATCCAATCGTCATTCATTAGTGTGAAGGGCTTTTTGAGAAACAGCACGTTGCACCTACCATGATTTCGCTGGTCCTCAGATGACGAAAATGCATTATTTCGTGCCCTTCCTGGCTTGGACTGTCATTTTCGTAATCCTGCTTGGAAGGGAGCGTGAACCGGGTTTGACACCGTCGACTGCACCCTTTATGCTTAGCGCTTCCTCTGCTCTGGTTAAGACGAAGCATGTCTTGAAGTTACGCACCAAACAAGCCACCCTTGGTCCAAATATGTTCCAAGTTTCGTCCTTCCACATTTTGGACATATGCCCGTTTTCGCAAAATCCCTCACCCATTCCCGCTTCACCAACATGCTCATTACCAGCTCCTCCCCCACCAACGCATCACTCCAATCCCGAGCATCGACCAGCGTCCCGTTTGAACGCGCGATACAATACCGTCTCTCGACAACACGCTCCTCACCTACCTTTCCTTCGAAATGCTTGCTCAAAGTATTGTGAAGGTCCTGTAATGTTAATTTGGGTCAGGTGCCCGTTGCAAAAGGTTTCAGCGCAATCCTGAAATCATCTCTCACCTCGTACGTGGCGACGATCGACCAAGGGAGAGTGAAAGTTTCGCCTAGCGCGTCCGTGATGAATACTCCGTTCGCATTGGTGAACCCCATAGCTCGAGGCAGCCTCCTTTGGAGAAGTTGAAGCATCCGTAACAACTCTGCTTCCCGGGCTACGACAAATATGGTGCATTTCACGTAGGAACACAATCTACCACTGAAAGACGACTCACATTCTGCCGAGTTGTTATTGTAGACAACCAGGTTGCCTGCCACATTGTTGAACGTCGCTCCATGACCAATTGAGAAGTTGCTGCTCTGTGAAAACATCTGAGAGCCGCTCGACGGTGCAGGCTCTGAAAGTGGCGATAGCCTTATCAACCAGTCTCTCGCTGCAGAAAAACGACTCACGCTCATCGCCACTGGGCGGATTACCAGTGTCCTTGCCCCGTCGCAGCCTCAGAAATCTTCGGCCCAACAGTGGCAGAAAAGCCATGCGCCAGCCCTTGCCCTTCTTCGGAGGTGAATTGCCGGTGCGATCCATGTCAAGACGGCGGTTCGATGGTCGAAGGAGAGAGAAAAGACACTTNGGGGGAAGCGTGGAAGCGAGGGCAGGTATTGTGACGAAGGGTGGTGTCAGGCACGAGACAGCCTGTAGGTGATAGTGATGTGCGCAATCGTTCGATAGATCGAGTAGTTGGGCGCTTATCGCACGATTTGGACCGCGATAAGACTAATCAGATGTCCCAGGGTTTTGGTACTGTGTCCACGGGGACGAGGAAGACTGACTTATCTATTCATTCTATCCGCTCGATCGGGTATACATACATCGTGAAGGCCCTCATGTTCCCAATCAAGAGTCATGTGAAAGACAGAAGAGGTATGCAAACCTCAAGGCCTGATGCCATTCCACAGATACTGAGGCTTCCTGATGCCGATCCGAGCGATCGATAGTTAGAGCATAGAGTCAGTCCAGGAAGTACAGTACACGTTGGAACCTACAGGGAATGACGGACCTTTATGCCGCTCATACCATGATTCCATTTACGGACGGAAGCAAGAGCGGTGGCGGCGACATATTCAACAGTGTTGTACAAAGCCCACTAGGAATTCGTTAATCGCCAAGAGAACTACTCAAAAAGAAGAGATAAGTGTGGTAGCCTGAGTATACATAGTCTTGGGAAAGCGGGGATGACACCAGGCAACCGCTGACCGCCTGATCACCATCGTATTGGGACAGAGCGGTGTAGGGCAACACCTGAGCCTCTGTTGCTGTGGGCTCGCGTGGTAGTCAGCAGTCGAACCACTGTTTCCAGCGGGCACCGTGCGCACCTACCTAACCACAGCGAGAACGGTGCAGAGCACAATCGAAAGACGTACTATGATAATCAGGGCTCCAGCTAGAGCATACCCAGTCCGATGCGGCTCCCAATGTATCCCTCCCATTTCCATCCCAGAACTGGTTTTGCATCTCTGCGGGCCGAAAAATCCGGTCTACGGTTCGTCAGATCGAGTGAATTTTGAAGAGATCTAGTGAGTCAAGAATAAAGAAAACACGCACACCGACGCGTCGGGTCGTTCCGAGGCGGCAGCGAAAACGCAGGCTGGCGGGGAATTGTTTGCCACTTGCGCGTGTTACCAACCAAACCGTCGCTCATGATAGGTTACTCCTACCTCTCAGGCCTCATGCGAAAGTGTTCACCTCCACCTTGAATGTATTGCCCCTTCTCGAACCTTTCAACTAGCTTGTTCGAGCTCCGTCCTGAAGTTCTCACTTCCATGAACTATAGACAACGGGGTCGCCTTCGACTTATACTCACTTTCCTCGAAACATTCAAAGTCCATTGGTACAACTCACAGCACCACCATCCTCTACCGAACACCCAACTCCCAGAATCCAGAAACTACTGCTCGGTCATTGCGCCAGTCCCGTAAACGACGGCTCCCTCTGCATGCTCCTCTTCCAGTCCCATTCCTCCGAGAAGAGCGAGGACTTCTACGCTTACCCACCGATCGCCCCGCATTCATCGACGCCGCAGGAGATAGTCTTTCCAGAGGGGGGTTGAAAGCATTGACGTTGGGAGTGGGATTGGAGCTTTGTAACCTCGTCGTTCTTCCCTNCCCCCCGGCCGTGCCGAACTACGCGTCCTATCAGGAGACAACGTCGTCATGATATTCAGCCTGGGTCCGCTATATTGGCCATTCATGCTGTTGGAGTGAGTCTACCCTCGCTCACCCCCACCATCGATTCTATCCTCAGCTGATCTCTCTTCTCAGCGCTGTCGCAGTCAGACTCAAGATCGCCCTCGCGACCAGCACCTCTCTCGAACTCTCTTATCAGTCGACCGACAGGAGAGCACGTATGCTCGTCGTTGCTCCATCTCACCTCTCCATCACAGTCGAGACGTCCGTAGCCATCCTCAAGGTCTCCGAATCCGGGGCTCGTGCACGTATCTGGGTCATGGCTAGATTGTGGAATTGCGATCAGGCTATTGTGATTCAGAGCATCGACGGGCAGGGCGTTTGTTGGGATTCGGGAGGTTGAAGAGTGAGAAGGGATTCGCTGAAGCCCAGGCAGATGAAGCGGTATACATTTACTACGGCTCTGCTCCAACTGTGAGCTCGTCGTTTTTTCGTCCTAATCTTGCGTTCTTTGGTATGACGTCTGTAGAAAAAAGCCAAAGGCATTAGGGTACGTACCATGCCTCGCTCCCGTTGAAGCCGGTTCGACTGACAGATATCTGGGAGTCATCTCATCGAGCAGCAGGCTCCATCTTCAGAATAGCTTGGAAGGTCTCAAATTGACCCGGGCNAAAAAATGACGTCTTGTTGGTTCTTTTACCATTCTACCGCTTCTTCAGTTCGTCTTTTTTAGTCTCCAACGCGAAACGTTGCTTATTCATGTGGTTTCCAATGACAGGTCTCATCGTACATCTCCATTAGAGTTTCTATCTCGGATTGCCGACAGCTATCGTCGCATTTCGGGCCAACGGCGTTCTGTCAGGCGATATAAAATACAGAGTCATGATGGCTATGATCGTAACTCTGATCTTACAGGTGTTAGCCTGGCATCCAGGTAAGCAGTGTTTCTACGTTTGCGTGCTCGAAAACCCTGAGCGATCGCTATGGCCGATGCGATAAATCAATATCATGAGACTCTTTTCACATTTCGAGTTCTCGATGGAGTCGTCTTGCGAAAATTGGAGTCTCGATATTTTGGTCAAGTTCAGAGAACTCGTTCCTATCGATTGTCTCCATTGAGCCCACGTCGTATAGCCTAATACTCTACACATAGATACTTCTCTCATCTTCATTTGAATCATTTCTGAACTCCTTTACATGACGAGCAGGATACCGTTGATTGTCGTTCCCACTAATGCAACCGTGGTTGAACAATTTTGGTCGTATAAGATCGTATCAAGCTGCCAGAAGATGTTAATTATCGATTCGTTCTCCTAGTATTCTCCTAGTCAGAGTAGTGGTATTACTGGCCAAGCTCGACCGCTTTTACTGTACATGATGATTGAGAATCGACAGGTATACGTCCTGATATTCCACCGTCCACCAAGGCCACCACGAGCTCCCCGGATGATCCAACCACCACTCCTTCGGATCCATAGCGCTAGTGTGTGCGCCGGGGGCATTCGCCCAGTTTGAAGGAATTGTCGAGGTCTTTGACCTGTCCGGGGTCCGACCTGGGTGAAGGCGACTTGAAGTTGTGCGACATCGTAGGCGATATACTTGCTTCGACTTGAGCATTATTATTCTTCCTCTTCGAGAAGAATTTAAACCATTTAGACAATCGCTACCGTGCACGCTTCTTTGAACCTTTGATGATGGGAGCCGTTGGAAAATCTTCAAGCTTCTCTTCGAAAACTTGCGGTATGTTTGCCGCGATACACTGAGGAGGGTCGCCAGGTTATAGAGCAAAGAAATGCCAGATTGGCAATAAGGTACCTGGCAGCTTTTTGAAACCGTAACTTTGAGCTACCTGCGGGTTTGGTTTTGGCTGACCGGCGAAGGGACTTACATATCGAAAGATTTAACCAATGTTTCGTCAGGAGTGTCACTTTCTTGAGTCCGAGGCTTCGCTTTTTATCACGCAGGAGTCACCAACTACAGGTGTGATCGCTGGTCGCCTTCCCCAAACGAGGAAGACTAGGCTTTGGGAGGCGTGGCCGTGATAGTCTTGGAAATTGAATCACATAAAGGAGGGAGAGCTTTTGTATACTCGGATGTCTGGAGAGAAAGTGCAGGACGTCTGATGGATGTCGGCGTTTCCGAAATCGAAGTGGTCTGGGGATGGGAGGTTGATTTCCGAGGAGAATTGTTGCCNAAATCTCCCTTGACGCTTCGTACCAAGAGAGAAGTTGCATTGTCCAGTATAGGTCCGAGAGCAACAAGTCGGATTTCAACAAGAGGGTCGCTATCTGGGAGCAAACCTGGTGGTCAACGACGATGTTGGAGCCTGCGCGGAAGCCCCCACCGGCGCAGAGACCGATAGCGCATGAGCATGTCGACTTTCTACAGTGGATAACTGGATGTTAGCGGGGTTTCGACTGAACACCAGCTCCAATGTTGAAATGGTCGTTCTTGTTGTGAGGTTTATTGTGTCGGCCAGTTGTTCAACATCGTCTCAGGATGCTCCGAATGACTCCCTCAACTCTCGAGGTAAAAGAGGGAAGTGATGAGATGGGAAAGGGAGGACTTTGCGGGCGAACGCTGGTCGATTTTACGTAAAGCAAGGTTTCTCATTCCGTCACTCGGAGGCCTGGAACGCTTTTCCTCTTACTACCATCCATTGAATATCCTCGACCGGGTCGTATGGGCACCGAGCCATGTCTGTCCCGGAATATGATCAAATAANTTTTTTGCTGCCGATTTGTTGCTCCGAAAATATGACAATGGGCGAGGCAGGTAAGGATGGCAGCATCTTCCATTTCACCCTACTAAATTTGAAAATATGTTCCCTCACCAGGATCAGGAGACAGGGTCATCTTCGTCATCGTTCGGAGTGGTCTTCTTCGTTCTGAAGCCTTCATCAGACCTTGGTTCTGACCGCGGTATGACCGCCCAAGAATTTATCCCAGGATCCATGGCCAGTTTCCGTTTGCGAGAGGTGGAAACAGCGGTCTTAAGACCCAGGCACGAGGCCTCACCACTACCCCATATGCTCTGTACGAGGTATCAAAAAACCACTCACGCAGGGAGAGGCTAACCCTTTGTCTATCCCCGATGTTTTCCCAGATTGTTGAATCCAGATATTCAGTGCTCACCTCCACTGAGGACGAGTCTCATCCCAACAATTTTCTGGGCGAACCTCCTTCTCTTCCCGTGCTCTTGAGAGCGCCCCAAACACCTGACTGGCGGAGTTTGTGGGTGAGACGTGTGTCATGCGAACCCTTTACAGCATCTAAAGAGTATTCAGATTCCGCAGCTTCGCCCTCTTCCACCCCTTTCCACCACTCAGACGCGGTATTTGGAGAGATGNCCCCCCACTGGATTCTTTGATTGCCCAACGGAAATTAGGGACGAGATCCTTTCGTACCTCCCTATAGGCAATCCTCCTACCCTGCAAGGTCTCCAGCTAGGACTCACTTGCAAAAGCCTATACGAGATCTTGGGACCTGTGATCGTGAAGGCACAAGTCGAGCGGCTGCTAGAAGCTACCAAGACATACAAGCTTACACTACACAGGGTCGAACCTTCATCAACGTCCCATCCTCAGGGTGTGCGGGTGGAATTTGGATCGGAAGGCTGCGCTTACCATTGGCGCTCAGTCGGTGCATCATACAATTCGCCATACCGCGATGCTGTCATCCATCACCTTTTCCACCGCTCTGATTTAGAGTACGACTTTGGTATCACCTACCAGGTGACGTCCGAAGACCAAATCTCGAGTGCCGTCGAGATGTGGTGTCTACACAGTCTACTCTCGCGATCGCAACGATTTCGGTGCATTCGATTATCCATACAAGGCCCGCTAATTCGAACAGAAGAAGGAAAGACAGTAGGATGCCAGTGGACCAGAGCATTCCTCAAACTCCTCGAAGTCTGCGCCGAACAGCCAGGGATGGAAATCACGTTTACCGATGCCAGCTCGACTTGGAGGCGCGGCTTTACGAGATTCAAGCGTCTTTTTGTCCAGGAAGGCACACTCCATCCTAAACCATCAGTTTTGTCTTTGATCTCATCTTCCCTTCAAAATCTTCGAAGGAAACCTTCGAGCATGAACACTACCCCATCTCAGCCGGTTCTCCAACCAATCGATTTCGTCTTCCCTTCCGAAACGTTCACCAGAAGTCAGTTGTCCCTACTGAAGCTGACGGGTGGGGGATTATTGTTCAGTCCCTCGTGTTATCCTTTCCTCCACCACCTAACCCTCCAGTCCTCCTCAACGCTGACGAGGTTGCATCTCAACCGTTGCACACTTCTGCCGGATGATTGGCGAGCCATGTTGTCCTGTTGGAAATTTTCTCAACTATCCCATTTCAGTATTCGGGAATCAACGGTACCGTTTAATGTTTTGATTTCATTCTTGCGGTGCCATCCCACTCTTACCAATGTCCACCTTTGGGTACACGAAGTCGATGCTCAATCGACCACGGCTCTCATCGACGATAAGTTTCTCCCCAATGTCCGCCAAATGGTCGCATCTCCCCCACTCCTAATCCCAATCATGTCGTCCTCCTTATCGTCCTCTTTCGGCTCGACTGTATTCAAGAAGAAATCCGAGATCTTTCCACTCCTCGAAGACTTGGTGCTTTCGCAAGAACACGATTTTCTCCGCGGGCGCCAGGCAGCGCTCAAATTCGAGGACATATCCAAAGTCCTCTCACTGGTTGCTGCGCGACGCTGCGACACGACCTTGCCCAAATTACACACATTGTCAATACGTACGGTGTATCAAGCCCAAGAAGCTTTTGAAGGGTGGTTACGTGGTGTAATAGGCTCAGGAGCAACGGCCGGCAGTTCTTCTTCCTCTTCCTCCTCCGCCGCCTACGCGTCTTACCCGATATCAAATCTTCCCCTTTGCGGCATACCAGAATTCCACATTTCCGCATTTCCGTCTCGGTACTATGACAAAAGCATTGACCTATGCATGGAACCCACCATGAACGTCGATCCTAACCTCGTCGTGGACTTCGTCGTGCGCCTCTTTGGCCATGGGAGGTCAACGGGCCTTAAGAAAATAGTCCTGAGCGACATTTTCACCGGCTGTTCTACCTTCCGAGTTGATGGAGGGAAGGTTATATGGCGAGAAGCGGATAAGATCCCCCCTGCGATTGAACGGATTTGGGAGAGGTGTGGAGATTTGGAGGAAGTTAGGTGTCTTGGGTATGCCAGACTTGATCTTAGCGAGGAAAAGGTTTGGAAGAGGCCTCCGGGGCCACCGTGACCTGGGCGTTAGCAGTGTTTCGGACCAAGTACATACAAACATCAGCGAAATTATTCTCTATTACGGTCCCAGATCTAGAAGTAAATGTGCTTGCGCTAGGGAGTGTGTTCCGGTTATTGTTTACAAGGGTTCTACTTTTCGGACCTGTTGAGTCAATATTCCGTGGATGGCGGTACAACAATAGATCGGTCCTTCCTAATGCTCAACGTCTTCTAGTGTCCACAGCCGAGTGCTACCGACTGGAATGCGCCATGAACCCCGATTGACATGATCAAGGGATATTTGCACACGGATGTCACAGTCCAGGCTTCTTCAATCATTCGGGCGTATTTCCCGCTGCGTGTCTCTTGATCTGAACTTCTCAACGTCAGCTGCCTTGCTGCCTTTCCCCAGCTTGTGTATCTTCATGCCGGCCTTTGGCCTGTCTACTTGGATCCCATATAAGAGAAGTACTCACCTGAACGCGACGTGCATCTCAGGCTGCCATGTTGGCCTTTCACCTCCTCGTCTGCGGCGTTCTTGCGGCTGCCATGGTTCATGCCCTTCCTGAAGTCAAAGTTCGCGGAACCACAATTTCAGGACGAGATATCTCGAGCAACGTCGAGTTCTTTGGTGGTCAGACCTTTCTTCCCTCTGTCATTCGATCCTGAGAACGGTACCGATGCTCATCTATACGTAGGCATCCCGTTCGCTGAGCCGCCTATCGGCGCGCTCAGGTTTCGACCCCCGGTGTTCAAGGTTCAGTTGAATACAACAACTTTCGATGCAGGCAAGTATGGGAAAGCCTGCATTCAACTGGTATGTCGACACTCGATTTTCCAGGGATGCTAAATCTTCGCTGTCTCAACAAATATAAGCCGCTAGACGTAGATCCTTCGAGCCAATCCGAAGATTGCTTGACCATTAGTATTTATCGCCCGGCGGGGGTGAAGCCGTTAGCCAGGCTACCTGTTGTGAGCCATGAATCTTCGATTATTTCAATGGATAAAACTGAACTGAGCGAGTCCCCGTCAGTTATTATGGACGTGAGTTGTGAATCACGTCGACATGTCATGGCCATTTTGACTCTTCACTATTATTGCAGCTATGGTGGTGCATTTGTCATTGGATCTTCTAGCCTGTACGATGCTACAGAACTCGTGCAACGCAGCATCCAAAGGGTGAGGGATTTCCAGCATAACCAAAGTCTCTGAAAAATGACTGTCCACAGAAAACACCAATCATCTACGTCAACTTCAATTATCGTTTGGGTCCTCTGGGATTCCCTCAAGGTCAAGAGGGTATGAACTTCCCAATTACTCTGCTTCGAGTTCTTATCCTTCCATTCTTAGCGGATGATCGACGGGCACTTAATCTTGCACTTGAAGACCAAATTACTGCATTGGAATGGGTACAAGCCAATATTCATTTCTTCGGAGGTGATAAAAACAAGGTAGTTTCCTCATGATTTTTAATTGGGACTCTTTGAGGTCCAATGCTTAATTGGTCTTCGATAGGTAACTATCTTCGGCCAAAGTGCTGGAGCCATCATGACTGGGGTGTTGCTTCTGAGCCCCATACTCGAACGGTTGGCTAGGGGAGCTGTAAGTAAATTTTCTCTATTATCACGCCCAGGGTGCTCGCGTTTGATTATTTTGTTCTCTCAGATACTCGAATCTGGTTCTTCGAATGGACTCGCCTCATTTACCGCTTCACGGCACGAAGGCTCTTGGCAATATTTCGTCTCACAAGTTCCTTCCTGTGCGAGCGTCGCAACGTCTGGGAACACGTTTAGCTGTCTTCAAAATGCAACTACCGAAGAAATCACTATAGCTACATTACAAGCCGACTCAATCACTGAATTTGTGTGGACTCCCACTCTTGATACCGGACGCAACAGTCTGTACCCCGACCTAGCTTCTCGTCTTTACTCTAAAGGACGTTTCTCGAGACTGCCTTTCATCGCGGGTACCAATCGTGACGAGGGGACGGGATTTGCTAGCCAGCAGCCATTGACTAATGAGGATCTCAAGGCGATGCTCATCGGGCTCAATACCTCTCCTGGCGGTTCACCCGGGATTGAGGCTACGGCTGACAAGGTGCTTGCGCTCTATCCGGCCGATCCTGCTGTGGGATCGCCATATGGAACGGGAAATGAATTGTTTGGGCTCCCAGCGTCGTACAAAAGGCATGCTTCTATCTGTGAGTGCATGGATATTGCCACCGCCGTGCTTGAACGTAACAACTTATATTTTGCAGTGGGAGATATGACCTTCGAAGCTCCTAGGAGGATGTTGTCTCAAGCGGCCGCAAAATTCGGCGCTAAGTCCTATGCCTATCAGTTTACCGACCCTCAGGCCATACCAGCTCTTGGAGGTACATTCGATTCCCGATGCTTTCGATCATGTTAGTCGATTTGATGCTTACCCACTCGTTCGATCAGTGCCCCATACCGCTGAAGTTCCTTACGTCTATGGCCAAGTTCCCCCAACTGCTGGTGCAGCTTCGCAAAATCTTAGCATCGCGGTGATGGATTATTGGATCTCTTTTACGGTGTCTTTGGATCCCAATGATGGGAAGGGAGTAAAACGTGAGTGCCTTGCTACTCACAATCGCTTCTTAGATACTCCATTTAATAACCAATCGTCTTGGATTTCGTTTGTATAGGCCCCAGATGGCCTCAGTACAAGTACGCAAACCAGGTGAGCCTCGTCAAAAGTCGTACCTTTTGAATGTACCGATTGACGCGATTTTTGTTTATAGGTGCTGTTGCAGCTCGAAGGCGGCAACGCCACAGTCATTCAGGACGATTACAGGAAGGAGCAGATAGCATTCCTGAACAAAAATGCCCAAACTTTCAACCGTTGAACCTCTGTGCCAACGCCTCGAGGGAAGAACCTATGCGAAAATCGGGTCAAGATCTTTGACTACGAGCCTGTAACATATGACATTCAATCTGAGTCGGAGAAACTCATGCAAATTGTCCTTTTATTCCCGCCTTCTCTTCAACCTTTAGAATAAGGTCAGCTTTTTCAAAAATGACCCAGCGACAAACGGACCCTGCAGCGACACTGGGGTCATTCCAGACTATTTCAGAAAGGAGCAAATAACGTTCCTGAACGGCAATGCCGAAACTCTTAGTCTTTCGGCGTCACATCAGTTTCCGGGGACATGTATTGTGCGGACGAAGACAAAGAATATGTGACTGAAAGGCACATTTGAGATATACAGAGGGAAAATAGACCCGTGTTTCGTGTCTTTGGCCAATGACTACATAGAAGTGGAATCTGGGTTCGAGAGTCTATCTGCCAAAATGCGAACACAATGACAAATGCGGAATCACCCGAGCGGTTCTGCAGTGTTAGGCCTTAGGACAGACAACGCGGTAATATAATGGATATCTATATATGTATATAAATATGCATTTGTGTGTGTGTGTGTGTAAGTTTCCAAGGTCGTACTTCGCTCAAGACTGAGCACCAGCTCTGCTGACACCCAGGCCGCTCACTGGCCCTCCCTCAAATCACAACCTGGGAGGCTCCCTTCGATGATACCAGATTCCTCGAGCGTCGTTTTCGGAAACGTGCCATTGCCGCCAGAAATCATGGTTCTCTGTGCTTCCTGAGTTAGTTTGGGAGTGGTAGTCGACGCTTGTCGCCGCCGTCAGCACCGAGGTCGTTGTTGCAAAATGACCTCAATCTAAACGGTGACAATGCGGAAGGGAAAGCGCAATTTGCCTGAGTCTCTCCGATTCAGGTTGAATGTTATATGTTACAGACTCGTAGCTAGAGACCGTGACCCAACACATAGGTTCTTCCCTCGGGAAATCAGCATAGATATTCAACGGTTGAGTGTTCCAGCATTTTTGTTCAGGAATGATATTTGCTCCTTCCTGAAATCATCTTGAATAACCGTGGTGTTGCCGCCTTCCAGCTGCAACAACACCTAGATATGATGAAATTCAATTTAAACGGTGGGTTCAAAGGGGAAGATTCTTGATGAAACTTACCCGGTGGTTAGACTTGTACTGAGGCCATCTGGGGCCTAGTATACATACGACATCCACAAGGGATAGTGAGCAAATGGAATATCTAAGCAGCAATTGGGTAGCAAGGCACTCACGCGCTACTCCCTTCCCATCGTTAGGATCCAAAGATACCGTAAAGGAGATCCAATAATCCATCATGGCAAGGCTAAGATTTTGCGAAGGTGCACTAGCAGTTGGGGGAACTTGGCCAAAGACGTAAGGAATTTCAGCGCCATGGGCCACTGCATCGAATAGGTAGATAAATACCAAATCGATTGATACGAGACTGAAGACATCGGGATCTTACGTACCTCCAAGAGGCGGTACGGCCTGAGGGTCGGTAAAGTGATAGCCGTAAGACTTGATGCCAAATTTCGCAGCCGTTTGAGACCACATCCTCCTGGGAGCGTCGAAGGTCAGATCCCCCACTGCAAAATGAAATTTGGTAAGAGATTTTAAGCGCGGCGGTGGTGGTATGCACCATGCACTTACTGATAGAAGCATGCCTCTTGTACGACGCCGGGAGCCCAAACAATTCATCTCCAGTTCCGTAGGGAGAACCAACAGCAGGATCGGCCGGATAAAGCTCGAGAACTCTGTCGATCGCAGCATCCAAAGCACTTGGCGAACCGCCGGGAGAGACATTGGCAGCGATGAGTGCTGCTTTAAGAGCCTCGTCCGTCAATGGCTGTTGGCTCGCAAACAACGTTCCCTCATCACGATTGGTACCCGCAATGAAAGGCAGCCTCGCAAATCGTCCTTTGGAGTAAAGGCGAGAAGCCAAGTCGGGGTATAGACTGTTCCTGCCGGTGTCGAGAGTGGGAGTCCACACGAGCTCAACGAGTGTAATGGCTTCGAACATGGCTGCAGTGATTTCTTCGGTAGTTGCACTTTGGAGGCAGCTAAATGTGTTCCCGGACGTGGCGACACTCGCGCAGGAAGGAACTTTTGTTACGAAGTTTTGCCAAGAGCGTTCATTCCGAGCGGCAGAGAAACTGGAAGGTCCGTTGGAAGAACCAGACTCGAGAATCTGGACGAAAGTATGAGTGAGCGGATGCAGTAAAAGGAGTAAGGGAAGAGGCGTGCTTACAGCTCCCCTTGCCAACCGTTCGAGCTTGGGGTTCAGTAATAACACTCCAGTCATCATGGCTCCAGCACTTTCGCCAAAGATCGTTACCTGTCGGAACGCAACTAGATCCGGATATAGTCGAAAATACGAATCATGAAGCAAATACCTTATTTTTGTCACCCCCGAAGAAATGAATGTTGGCCTGCACCCATTCCAATGCAGCGATTTGATCTTCGAGGGCAAGATTCAGTGCTCGTCTATCATCAGCTAAAAATGAATGAATGAGAGTTCTAAACACGGAGATGGTGGGGCATCGTACCCTCTTGACCTTGGGGGTATCCCAGAGGGCCGAGACGATAGTTGAAGTTAACATAGATGATGGGCGTTTTCTGCAGACAGTGAGTCTTGATCGAAAACCGGTGTCGGTGAAGGTTCCTCACCCTCTGGATGCTGCGTTGCACGAGTTCTGTGCCATTGTACAGGTTAGAAGACCCAATGATGAATGCGCCACCATAACTACGAGGGATGATAAGTGGAAAGAGCGTAAGACCTTGACACCATACAGAACTCACGTCCATAACAACTGTCCACGGGGGCTTGC
>JANBPK010001557.1:0-18998 GCA_027579435.1 Candolleomyces eurysporus
CCCCGAATGTATACAGAACCATCATTACCTTCGTCGTCCAATCAGGTTTATCCGTAACCTTGTTTATGAAATGCAGCATCGTTCGCTCGCGAAGAGTTATCGGTTGGAATCTGTGTGTCAAAGATCGCCGTTCGTCAGCTCCACATCCTTCGGCCTAGGACCATGAACTCTACTCACAACTCGCACTCGTACCCACTTTGTACGAGCGCGTTGGGGAACGGCTCTCCTCTGTACTCTGCATCTCGTGGGTAAGGAGCCCAGTTGAGCCGATTCCCATGTCCAGGTTTTGCAACGACTGTGGTAGGGGCGACGGGCATCACGATACTGGCGGGGGAAATTCAAGTCTGAGCTGAAATGTGGGACAGGGAATTTTCCAGTAGGTGTGTGTTGATTCTGAGGTTTTACGCACTGCTAGAGCGGTTTTATGTCAAGACCCACGTTGCCGCTGCGTTCAGGGAGCTGTCATCTTGGATGATGGGAGTCAGGAGGGCTGGGCGAGACGCGACTAAAACATGCCTGATGGGATGAATCAAATTGACGCGCCCACTGATGCGACGGCTGTCCGACGTCGGGTGTCGGTGTACAATTTCGGAGTCATCGCCGGCCTCATTTCGGCTTGGCGAATGGACTCATTCGCACTTCTCAGGTACTCGTCCTTCTTCTCATACGGCATTCAATCGACAGCAAAAAAGTCCATGCAAAGCATGCAATACAATGAATTTAACGAATAGAGTTGAGAAGGGACCTCCCAGAGCATTCCATCGGCCCTACCCCCTGAGACCAGGTGTACAGGGCAACGATACTGTCAAATTACCACAAAAAATGAGTGGCGAAAGGGAATAGGAAAAAAGATGCGTCAAGCATTGGCGTCAGACGAATTACTTAGATCATTCAGCCCTTCCAAACAGCACTGGAACCGTGAATGAAGTGAGGCCGCTGTGGATGTTGGCGGCCAAGTTGGGGTCTAGATAAGTAGAGATCAGTGGTGAGAAATTAAGAAAAGGAAATGAGCATAGACACACCGTTTGGCTAGGAAGCGAGACTTTCGATGGGTTTCCGGTACCACTGCCCGTGATCTTGACCTAGGTGCACGAGAGGACGAGAGGAAGATCTCTGGTACGCCTGTGCCGAGGTGCAAAGCTAGATTCTCGATGCGGACAAGGTACTGTTGAAAACTTACCAGTCAGCACAAGTCCCCCATAAACAAAAGCGAGGAAAGAAATCCATGAAACGTACCTCTCCAGGCGGAGGATTCCCCGGTACCATAGTCATGAACTCAGATACGAGCTGAACGAAATCGGATTCAAGTTGAAACTTTTCGCCGGGAGAATGACAATCTAAAAGAACTGAAAGTGTGCGGAGGCGCTCTGTGCGACAAAGACGCAAGTCAAGAGGGAGGCGGCGGCGAACTTAATGGTGATTGGGCGAATAGAGATTCTCCTAATAAAAGTGCGGTAAAAGAAGGATGGATAACGGGAAAAGAGCTCAAGGAAGGATGGGATTATACATCATACGTCTCAAAATTTCTGATCTTTCTCGCTCTGCCTCTTTCTTCGATCATTATTTTTCTTTCTCATTTTTCGTTGAATTTTTCAGAAAGTCAGCAGATCGTATTACTGTAAAGAAAAATTTCAACCCCAATTCCCGTGGCTGGGGAGCGAAGGGTGGCCACCACCGAGGATCAACAGGGCGGGATAGACCAAAAAGGGCCAGGAACGGAGTCATTTTGTCTCCGCTATCCCAGCCCCTGGGTTAATTTTAGCGAGATCACGGGCCCATTGTCGTTGAGACTGTGTGACACGACTGAAGGACAAGTCTTCTCCTCACCGTGAACAGTCGCTGAGATTGAAGATGCCGAAGACCACCTTCAAAAAACAAAAATAGCCCATTCAACGGTTACTGGGTTAGATAGTAACTAGCCACGGTGTGTCTGAAGGCTTGTGTTTGAAGAAAGATTTGATGCATTGGGAAAAGATCAAGCATTTCTACGATGAGACCAGCTTCTGTTATATTCCATAGTTTTCCCAGTAGATTGCGGCATTCATTGTTACCGGGAGAACTCGCACAACATCCCAGCCATAAGCCAGCCAAATGTCGGACAAGCGGCGCGCTGCGAATACGAGGATACCCAATTCATAGTCTTCATTCAACCTGATACGCTAAACATTGAAACAAAGCCACGCGGCTTGATGTCCAGAAATCGCATCCCGGTTGCACCTCTCAATTATATGGTATGAGAATGGAGTGGCTTTTCTTTGGTTCAAAACATTATCCTGTGATCAGTACCTGAATACTTGAGAACTAAGTAAAATCAGGTTTATCCCCGACGAAGGACCTACTGACGGGAAGGCGTCTGAACCCCGACCCTATATCCGAGTTTCGAAGAGAGAAAAGAAGAAGCAAGTCACTCGAAAGTCAAGAAATGGATCGATATCCACGATCTTGAATCTTGGGCAGCTGTTGTCTGGATGAGTGAGAACCAAATCACCCGACTCCCAGAATTCCGATACCAACGAATCCCGAGTTCGATTCTCTGCCAGGGGAAGCATTTATCCGCTCACATAAAGCCTCGACTCCCAAGAGCGAATAGAAGAGGCCAAGGACACCTCTTCACTCAATAAAGAAGTGACATAATCCGTTCAAGACTCTACAACGGCAAATATACACGAAGAGGTACCCACCACGGTACACGCAACTTTAGATTGTTTCTTCTTCGCAGGTAGCACTCTGCACGGTCCAAACTACGCCAGACCAAGGACCATCAAACGTTGTGCCGGCCCATCCTGTCGCAATCGCAATGACTTGAGCGGTGGGGACCCCGTCTGCTGCAAGGCCCTTCTCGACAGTATAAAGGCCAGCGGTGTCAGGACCAGTGACAGTACTGCTTCCGCCCTGTTGGAAGGTATGTCAGTCACTTCATTGGTGAGAAAAACAGGAGATTCAAACCCTGATGGTTGTGCCATCTGGAACATTCCTGGCCAAATTTACCCCAAGAACTTCGTACAGAAGTCAGTCGGAGGTCTTGGAGACATCTCAGCAGGCTTACTGTAATTCCATTCACTGAACAACGGCTCGGTGAGGTCTGGAGTGCCAGAGGGACTGACAACAAAGGTGCACGCTGCAGTCGGATCAAGATCGCGTTCCTCAAGGCTGACTGGGGAAGCGTTCGCCAGAGAGACGGAAGCCAAAGCAACAGCAAGAATCGAAGAAAGCTTGAAAATCATTCTTATGTTCAGCTTGAGGGACTGGATCGGTGAGGAAAGCTTCTTGGCTCAAGTACGAGATACCTGTAGGCTTTTATCGATCTGGGAAAGCCCCACTCATTGTAAGTCTAGATTTGGGAGAGACAACCAGCGCATACTGAGAAGGGCTTGGCAAGGCCGCACTGCCCGGAGACGGGGAAAACTGGCCGTTTCATCTTATGAGATGATTCTCGTATTCCCTTCCCTTACATCTTTCGACGGCCTTTCGAAAAAGCACCGGATCCGCGTGGCTGATAGTGAACGCTCGAGGCAAGTCTCTTTGGTCACAGGGCTTATGTTCACTGTGACCGCAATAACAATACGGTTGCGCATTCCCTTCATGACAACCTGCCCTATGTCGAAGACTCGTGACTTCGCGATCAAAACAATGAACACTTAGAAGGTTTACATACTGTTTCAGGTTGGAGGACTACTCAACTGATGAAGAATGTCATTAGAAGCTCGCAAAATCGCGCGCGGGTGTGACAAAGGTCTCTGCCTCCTACCGACGAACCCGATTGGTGGTGGCATGTGGCGAAGCTACGCCAATGCGCGGATTAAAGCCTGATCAAGCGCCGCCTTCTTCACGTCTTCCGTAAGGACAAGATACCATATTTCTCTCCCAAGTGATGACTGTTTGAGTGAAGAGAGCTCACGTCCATGTGAGAGAGCTCGCGAGAAATTGTGTTGGAAGCTCACAAGCTCTCCTGCATCTGGAACAGGTGAGTCAGGGAAAGGATGGATCGCATCGCACATGGCGACGTCCGCCAGATCACCAAGTCAGCTCATGTCCCTGAGTTTTATCTCGGACAAAGGCGCTCAGCGCTTAATACTCGCCGACTCACTGTCAATTTTGTGAGATATCTGAGCTTTAGAGACAATAAGAACTGTAGAGGCTAAGAGGAAGAGGCCCGCTGGAAGAGAATCTAGGGTACCGTACAGCTCAAACTTGAAAAGCTAGAGTTGAAGATCAGATGGGATGTAAATCTGCAACGAGCCGGATCAAAATTCATCACGATAGTATCATCCGATGAATTCAAGGAGCTGGTTGGTGGAGTGAGAGAGCAACACAGGAGTCACAGCTATGACTCGCAGTGATATGTACACGTTTTCCCGTATGAAGTATCAAACTTGTCGCCGTGTCTATGTGCGTTCTCCCAGCTTGATCGCCACATCTGTGGCACATAGCATCCAACCTCGAGTTGAGCAAGTGACGAGAACGGTAAAGGAGGAGCACGACAGCCTTCTTCACACGAGTGAATGAATCAACTGAAAATGTGTATACGCGTCTATACTGAATACACACGGACTCGTCGAGCCGTCATTTCGGTCGTAAACGTAAACATCATGCCTCTATCGCCAACTTCAAACTCCCCATCTATCCCTTAGCAGGTAACGCTCTGGAAAGTCCAGGTAACACCGGACCACGGGCCGTTAAAGGTCGTTCCGACCCATCCAGTAACAACGTCAATCGCTTCAGCAGTGGTCAACGCATCAGCAGCGATGGTCTGCTGAATAGTATACAAGCCAGTGCCATCAGGGCCGGTGACAACACTGTTTCCGTTCTGTTGTGGTAAGATCGAAACGTTAGTATATGATAAGAGCGACACCTCGAGGCGTGTATGGGTGAGTGACATACATTAATCGTGGTCCCAGACGGAACAAAGTTGGCCAAGTTCCTTCCAAGGACTGATGAAAACAAATTAGTTCTAAGCGATGGAATAAAAATTTGGAGCGAAGCAACGTACTGTAGTTCCATTCGCTGAACAGCTCAGCACTAGGGTCGGGAGTTCCCGAGGGACTGGCGACGAAGGTGCAAGCAGCAGGAACGTCCCGGCGTTGCTGGAGGTTGACAGCGGACGCAGTCACCAAAGAGGCAGCGGCGAGAGCAGTGGTGATGACAGAAGAAAGCTTGAAAAGCATTGTCGTTACTTGAGAGAGATTGAGTAGTTGTTTGTAGGAGAACTCGATTGGAAGGGAGCTTCTTAGTTAGACTCGACGAAACTGTTTAACCTTTTATACGTTTCGAGGACTATCCAAGTGGGTCTAGTTCTGTGACACATCGAGTCAATATTTGGAACACGAGCACGCTTCTCATGAGCGCCATCGCTCAAAAGCCCCGAGGATTGTTCGAAAACACGGAATAAGATGCCCGAATCATCTCACAAAGGCCCAACAACTCCACCGCTTCCTTGGCAGGACAACGATGCGGAGTAGACCGACGAACGTGAAAGGTTCGGAGTTTGGAAATGTGGCTACATAAAAATAATCGTTGAATTGGACAAGAGCATTGAAGTTCAGAACTGGTCGATAGAGAGCCTTGTCTAATAATTATTATCCCGCGCATTAAAGTCCGTCTATCGAGCGCTCCTCCCAGTGGTAATGAGTCAAAGTTCCCAACGTTATGTGGCAATGTCCTTATGCCCACCACGCGTCCGAAGCTTTCTCCTTCGCGGCGTTCAAAGAAGCGATAAAAATGACTGGGATAAACGATGGGAAAGCCGAAAGCCACTCTATTGTTGAAGACATCAACTCAATATCAAAGTATCTCGGCAGCGTGGCCTGTAGACGTTGCCTTGTGATCACCTCACTTCTGAAACGCGCTGCCAGCGCGCTGCACGGCCTGGTGGCCGGGGAGGGGTGGATTCAAGTAATTTTGATGTCAAAACAAACCTCAAGCCTGCGAGGGTCCTTAACCGCTGTTGGTGCCGCGTTTTCCAAAATGGATGATTGACCATGGATATAGTAAGGTGTGATATTCATTTCACCCCCGATGTAAGAGAATTGGACCCAGGAGAGCAACAACCGTCGGGTTGACTTGAAGTCGCGTATACGCCCGTTCCCTGTTCCAGAATACTGATAATGATCAGAGTTGCAACCTGCCACATTCTCTGGTCGGAAGCGGTTGACTTGCAATTGTCCGTCATATTAATGCAGCCGCGCCGCCAGGTTGCCATTGATGCATATTGATGGGTTGGCCAACATATGTAAGTAGACGCACGGAGGCGACAAGGCTCATTCGATCTTGATTCACTTTGAATCTGCGGGGATTTCCGATCGCCATTCACAAGTCAGGCGCTTGGATTCTAACGAGGAGTCATCCTTTCGGAGACGCCCTTGGCGTAATGAATCCAACTGCAAAATCGTCGACGTCGTACTATTTGTAGATTCAGGGTCAGGCAACTACAGGACGTGACAATTTAAAGCTCAAAGGGTAAACGATTAACAGTGTTCATAGAGATGAACCCCAGGTATGCAAGAATAAGCAGACTGTTACCTCACATTCCGGCAGACCTATCGTCCGGCAAGGGCTGATGGCTTTCACGTAACTCTAAGTGGGCGAATGACGACATACGGTC
The DNA here is from genome assembly GCA_027579435.1 of Candolleomyces eurysporus. Taxonomy (NCBI): domain Eukaryota; kingdom Fungi; phylum Basidiomycota; class Agaricomycetes; order Agaricales; family Psathyrellaceae; genus Candolleomyces; species Candolleomyces eurysporus. The sequence continues at coordinate 6,602 of JANBPK010001557.1, forward strand.
CGCTACTACCGTTCCAGCGTGACGAGCTCTACATTCGAGATACATTAGCACACAGATGGTAAGCATACATGCGGGTGAATGGCGGGGACATAGATAGACGATATATATCTAACAAGCAGCCTCGTCTCTTGAGGCATCTGGGAACGAAAGAAGCCCTGATCGACCACGCTCTAGTCAGGGAAGAACACAATCTAGGTCATCTACTTCCCAAACGCCCCATACGCCTTCCCGGCCCTATTGGCATTTCGTCAGCTCGTTGTAAACAATATGGGAAGAAAGAGAGCTTGACCCACCCATCGTTCACACATGGTTGGTGAAAGGAAATGGAATCCCTTGAGATCCGCCGGCGTAGTTGCACACATGATCTGCCAGTTATCGCCTCGTTGCCTGTTTTCGAGTATAGCTTCAAAACGCTAGGTAAACCAAAACGTCAAGTGAGGTTCTAGCCCATGATACGATCGAAAATTACTTACTCTCGTCATCGATCCTTTTCCCTGATCATCACACCCTTTATCGACGAATTCACCCCAGTTCGTTAAACAAGCAGGTTCATCAGAGTCGACGGTCCAATAACCCCACACGCCAGCGGCCCGCCCCTACTCACCAATGTTCCAGTTCGTGAAATTTCGTCCAAGTGCTAGGAAGATGAGGTAAAGAACTCACCAGGTCTTCACAGAATGTCGGCAGCATAGAGATGCCGTGAATCTCAACTGGGGTTTCACGACATGACTTGATCGCAGCCTCGTCAGACGGCACGTTGGTGAGCCTCGCTGTATATTGCCTCGTGGCATAGCGGAGACAATGTTCAGCCCCCTTGAGGTTCTCCCAGGTCGGCATGACCTGCTCGTCTTCCGGTGGCGGAGGTAGGGCTACGAGTCGTTGTGATAGGATCCATGGCAGTGACAGAGAAGAGAGTTCGATGGCCCCTAGCAGTTGAAGGCACAGAAGGGTCCTTGCAGCGAGTATTGACACGATTGCAAGTACTAGGAGAAGCGAGAAGAGTCGCAGAGGCCGCCTCCAGGGTCCTTGCACCACGATTCTTTGCTGTTCGCAGTCGACATTGCGAATAGGCTCATCCTTCGACATATCTGTTGGGCTAAGGGAGTGATGAGCAAGCACCTTGGGGCGAGAGAGGTCGTACGCACCGCTGTAGGTTACACCCTCTCATAGCCTCGGCTTTGACCCCTATATCCTCTCCACACATCCAAACTTGGAGGTTTACGAAAACTGGTTCCTAGAATAGGGTGCCTGAGGGATATAGGCTATTGCTTGGACACCAGACCGAACTTACTGCGTATTCCAAGAGAACCGGTGGACTAAAAGGCAAGTCGAGACATCTACCTCGTTATCGGTCCACACTATCCATTAAGAAGGCGAGGATGAAGGAAGATTGATAGGCCAACAATGGCGAATCCGAAGAGCAGCATTCGCATGCCCTTATTTACGTGGATTCTAGAGGCCTTCGCACGGCCAACAACCAGCCTTTCTGTACTAGATCGGTTCCAGAGCACTCAAAATTGGATTTGGGGTTCATTGCGAGCTGCGAGGACGGTCTGGCGTACGGAATGGTCGTGGTAGCTGGGAGAAACCCGCTTTTGTTTGGCCAACGTTGTCGCTCAGCTTGGCCGACCTCGGCATCGGCCCTCGCTTATTCCCGGTCGCGAGTTCGAACCCATCTAACGTCCATTTATCATTCAAACGACAAGCGAGTCGACAGCACTGACAGAACAATAGCGTTGGACGACATGCCTCATATGAAATGCAGGAAATGCCTACTGCGAGGAAAAACGCCACCCGGCCACGACGTGTCGTCAATGAGTGACGGCTCTGATCAGCGGCGATGGCTCTGCCAGCGTCATGCGCTGAAGTTCGTTATGACTATTCTCTGCGAAGGCTTGTGCACTTGCAAAAGCGTTCGTCTCTTTGAGGACCAAGTGAAATGCAGAGGCCATGCTTTGCGAAGCGAGTATACTAACAGGCAGAACAATGACCGGGGATATAAGTACTCGCCGGTTGGGCCTAGACCGCCAGGTGTTCTGGGAGGCAGGAGTTTGTAAGCCCTGGTCTCTTCAATTTCTTCCGACATTAATATTGTCAGATGTCTTTCGAAACGCAGAGATGCACTCTTTTTTTTTCCTCTCATAGTCATATCAGGTCCCTCCACGTTTTCGAGCTATCGCCCGTCCCGCGGCGTTCAATGGGAACGTCTGTACGATCCCTCTAGATCGAGTCAATTCGGACTTTTGATGACAGAAGGGCGTCCGGCGCGCTAAGTCACTGGATATTCGTCAGAGAGGCTGTTCCTTGCGTCCAACAGCATATCATGACATCAGCATGACCGCACGCTTGACCTCAGGGAATTTCTATAGAGAAGAAACGGGAAATGACTTCAATCTTCGGCCACAACTGGGGCTCAAACTGCTGCGCACAGTGGCGTACCTCTGTTGGTAATAGTACCATACAAGCGAGGCATCAGCAGCGCCTGGCCCCCTTTCTCTACTACATCCACTGGTATTTGCTATTCTGTCGTGGCCTGATACACTTCGAGATTGGGATACCACTAATTTACATGGGATGGTTGAAGGAGTAAGCAGGGTTGTGTTTGCTACTGACCGGCAGTGTTCTTTCTATCCGTTAGGTATACGGCATTGTAGGCTACACAACGTGGCTTACACTCAATTCAATCGCGGACGTCCATGAGTCTTCAACTTTCTGCTGTGTGGCTTGAGAAGCTTCGGCCTCGGTGGCCCTGGGAACGCCGGCGATTGCCACTCTCTTCACACTTTGGAGTCGCAGCGCAAATGGTGCCGTACTGGCAGGACCACTTCCTGGAGAGTGTTGAATGGGACCGCTCGTATAATTTAGCAGTGCCAGCACAATTTATCCCCAGCTCTCTGCTCCGTCCTTCCTAACGAGAACCAGAGCTTCGGTCCAATCTGGGCGCTTAATTTGACGTTGCAACTTCCGCCTTGTGTACTCGGGAACGTTTTGATAAGGTTTGGGAAATCGGTTCATGCTATAAAGGCGTGCCCCCACACAGCTTGCCATGATACCAGTTTGCCTCTCGCCCGCCCAACTGCTCGGCTGGCCAGCGAGACGCAAAGTGCGGCTACATTCGCTCTTAACGTTTGCATCAAGCGTTCACGATGAACTTCGTATCCTACGTGCCCCAAAACGTCATACAGGGTCCAAAATTCGCTTCTCGACTCGAAGTACGCCATTTTCAGAGGAGATTCGCAGGGGAGGCTGTACGGTGGTTGCTGGAGGGTCGATTCCCTTGGCATAGTCACCAGTATCCCATTCCTGTTGGGATCACCCTCCACCAGGAATCTTCCGAGCAGATTACAGGAATCGCATTGTCAACGCCCACCAGGGGAGTGTCGATCTCCATTGATGCATCAAGCCTGCGAGAGCTGAAGACCGTTCCGAACGACAAAGCCTTTCTTTCGTTGATGCGAGGAGAAGCTAAATTCCGGAGCAGCAAGAACAGTGATTGGAGTTGCGAGGAAGGAGAAGAATATGTCAACAGTTTCGTACTTGTCGGTTTCGACATCGCACGTACCGCAGTTCTCGTACTGAAGTATGTCGGTGTTCGTTTTCGAGGGGTCGATCTTGGAACTCTTATCGCTCCGAACGTAATGACCTCATGGTCCCCTGGAAGGCTTGTGACCGCCAGGGTGAAGCAAGACGTCAATCAGTGGAACGTGAACAAGTGCTGGGACGAGTCGGGAAGCTGGGACGCATTTTATTTGAGGGCATGGATTTCCCAGTGGTGAGTATTTATCTTCATTTGAGTCACCACCAGACTTTGAGGTCACTGGGTCTCGCGAGCAACAATATATACTGACAATCCTCTCATAGCATTGCCGAGCGCTGTCAACCCGAGTTGAACTCTGCGACACATGTCGACACTAGCTTCCTCAACGGCAAGGTTGGTCTAATGCTGAGTCGCCATTTCACTGCCTCATTCATCTTCTTGCAGGAGCATCAATGTGTCCAGGACTTCGTTTGGGAAAACTTTCAGATCGATCAGCACAAACCCCGTGAAGTTGCAGCTACCTTTTCGAACCTCAAAACGCGAAAGGACGGGCGGATTGATGTGACAAACGATAACTACAAGTCAAGGATGCGTAGAAGTGAGCGCCAGGTAAGCTTTTCCGCCTCCGAATAACCTTGACGCAAGTCCTCACGAGGTGCCGACATCAGACAGTTATTGCAACCACCTCGACCGGAAGAGAGTATAACACTCGCGCCTACGGCGTCAAGGGTAAGAAAACGACCCTCGGAGCGTTCGATCGCAGAGTCTCGGATGATATCCAGTCGATTCGTGTCGTCGGTAGACAAGACCCCTCAAACTCAGAGCGATTGGCAGATTCTCTTTTGCTATGTGTTCTGCAGGGGAAAAAGACGTTTCAGAAATCTCCCTTTATCCGACTGTTCTGGTTTCCAAACTGGAAGAAGTTTAGTCCGCCACCTGACTCTGCGGCTTCTCGAGAGGATACGGTGCAAAAGGTGTTGGATAGTGCACGATTGAACGCTTCTCAGGAAGAGGTCGTGAGGAAAGCTCAGACTAACGAAAGAATCCTCATTGTTCATGGTGCGTGGAACGATCTTGTCTTCCTATCTGTCCATCTCTGATATCGAGGTCGCCCTATTAGGACCCCCAGGTACTGGGAAAACAACCACCATCGCGGCGATCTCGCGTATCTGGGATCTACATGACTGCCCCGTTTGGATCACCGCACACTCGAACGTCGCTGTCAAGAACATTGCTCTCTCCCTCCATAAGCGACAGGTTGACTTTAAGATCCTTGTTTCGAAGGAGTTCTACGAAGAATGGTGCGTGCTATTTGATATTGCAACCATTGTGATCATCGATGCAAACGCCCCTTCAAACCAGGCACGAACATATGTATGCTGCAGTTCAGGACAACCTGATCCGCTCCGACGAACTCCCCGCCTCCGGGGTTGCAATGGAGAGGCTGATAGGGAGCTCGTGCATCATACTCTCAACGCTGGGGATGTTATCAAATCCAGCTTTGGATCAATGTGGCTTATTCAAGTTGGTCCCCGTTGAACGTATGATTGTGGACGAGGCGTCTCAGATCCGCATTTTCGAGTTTCTGGTGAGTTTCAGTCGCACATTCCTATCTAATCTTCAGCTGAACGCCGCTCTCAAAATCTAGCACCTCTTCGAGTTGTTCCAGGACGTCCTTGAAAAGGTCATCTTCTTTGGAGATCCCCATCAGCGTAAGGTTCCCATTAAGTGTCGCCTGTGTCCACAGACTAATATTTTGCCTCGCGGCGCCGTTAGTTCCCCCTCACAATCATGACCGCATTAAAGATATGAAGACCATATTCGACCTCGAGCATCTCAATACGTCTCATCGTAGGTTTCTGCTCAACATTCAGTGTACGTTCTCGTTCATCCTGCAAGCGCATCCTTTCTCACTGAAGGCGCCAGACCGCATGCCCGTCGCGTTAGGGACATTCATTTCAAGCCACGTTTATGGGAATGAGCTCCATTCATCTCACGATGATACGTCGTCGGGTTGTGTCTTGTTCGTCAACGTTCCTGCCCCTCATGGAGCTGAGTCCAAGCTCGGCACCAGTTGGAAGGTGTGTTCTTTCTTTTACTCATTTCGTTCAATGATAGGCTTGCTAAATGGACACAGAACGACGGGGAAATAAGAAGCGTTGTGAACTTGGTGAAACAGTACTACCACACAAAGAATTTCGCGGTCATTACTCCCTACGATGCACAGCGCGGAGAAATTGAACGAGCTCTAAAGGCTGAAGGTCTGACGTGGGAGAACGGCGTTTTCAACGTCGATAGCTTCCAAGGTACGTAGCAGTTAGTTTTTGATCCTCAGCGGGTATTGAAAGTTGCCGTACCACACAGGCAACGAACGTGACTACATCATCGTGTCGCTAGTTCGTACTGATATTCTGGGGTTCCTTTCCCATATGAATCGTATCAACGTCATGTTGACGCGGTGCAAGAAGGGGTTGGTGATCGTCGCGAATCGTGATTTTCTCGATACCAAGGGATACAGTACCTTAGTCGCCACCTTCGGCAGGCATTGGACCAGGACTTACGGACATGGGACTTGGGTTGATTGGAGAGAGATTGCTGCGGGTAGCGTTGATGTTCCAGGAGTACCTGCTCCAACTCCTGGTCTGAGGCGCTTCGCTGTCTCATTCCAGTCTGCCTCCAACGGATACCGTTCCACCGTTTCTTCGAGATATGAAGGCAACACGGGAGGCTTTGACGTGTCAAAGCTGTTCCCGAAACGACAGGAGACTCCGACTCAACCAAGAGGCATGCCAACATCATCATCTTCGCGTCAATCGACCGACTTCTCCGACGATTATCGCCAAGCCACAGGATGGGACATCTGGGATGAGGACTACGACCGCGAAGAGTGTTGGGCTGAATCTCCAGAGCCCTTCAACTCCGATTTTTCCTTCCCCTCTCTCGTATCGTCTGGGCAAGCACACGCAACGACGAAGACCCAGAGAAATGTAGAAGACTTAGAGACCAGCTTTCCTACTTTACGTTCGGCCAAGGCACCTCCTCAACAGGCGAGCAATCGTTTGCACACGCACTCCTTGGTCGGAAAGACCGGCAATGCCTGGAATCGACCGACGCCTCGGTCATCCCAAGCTCCCGCTGCGTCGAACAATCGGTACTCCGCTTTGCGGCAACCCTCGGCGAGCTCTCCCCGCCCCACGGCGACCTCTACCCGCCCCACAGGGCCGTCAAAGCAGACCACCTTCCCGAAACAGAATTTCGCAACCCGATCAAACCCGACGGTCCCCATGCCACGGACCGCCAATTACACCCAAACCCAATTCGTATCAGGAGGCATTGGTGGCTTTAGACGAGCTGCTTTCCCTCAACACGACGGCGGCGGCTGGACGAGAGTTGAGAGAAGACGAGGTCACGGCAGGAAGAAGAACTTCAGGGAAGCACCAGCCCCAGCACCTCAGCCGGCGACGTCGAAACGAGCTTGGAATAGAAACCGAGGATATAGGTATTGGGGAAGGTGAGTCCTCATANTTTTTCTTTTTTTTGGATCTCGAGCGCTGATGGCACCTTTCTTCAGGGACTAAGGATTTGGTTCGAGAATCTCGTACCGCAGTTTCCGCCCCTGTATATTCTTTCTTGTGTGTGTATGTGTCCAGACTGGCCGACTGATAGATGTTCTTGACCTAATCTCTGTGATTGATTTGAATGGAGGGCTGATTTACCCGATGGGCGGCGAGGCTAGCACATTCAGAGGAGGACGCTAGTCTACTTGGGAAACGTCATCCATATCCGACGCTTGATGAATGGAGAATGTCGGCGAAATGAGAGACGGGCGCTGAATTCCCGCCGAACAAAAATAAATCGACGGTATTTAATGGGTCACTATTTCAGCTTTCATTCCTCACAGCCGGCCTGTCATACGTGCTTTCGTGAACCCTTACTCTCATTAAATCCATCCAAGGATGCGCGTCGTCATCATTCTTCAGGCTGTCGGACTGGCGCTTTGCCTTCCGCTTAGTCTTTATGACACTGGAACTGAGACCCGCTCTCGGTCCACTGTAACATCTGTGGCACGTACTTTGCAAGAAAGAGTAAGTTCACAATTTTCCAATAGATTTGCACATTGTCTGACTGGAAGTCCACCAGGATTGGACAATCGCTTATCAGACCCCACCTTTGGGAGAAGATAAGATAGGCAATCACCGTCCATCGTGGTTACCCAGTAGTTTGCAAAATAAAGTGAACGAACTCATTCGTAAGCTGGCATGACCCCTGGGTCACACACCGAGTATGGTGGCTTGCGGTGGAGTTTAGATATGGTGTTGGGGAGTGATTCGAGGCAAAGGAAAAGACCGCGCTATGTTATCTGTTATCTGGGAGTAATCACAAGCGAAATATAAAAGCTGGATGCCGAAGCACTGAATCCTCTCGACTAGTCCGCTATCCGATTCGTCAAGGTTACGATAGCCGGTAAGATAGTACGAATGATAACGAAAGGATGAGAGATGAAGCTAACGCTTTGGCGACGGGGGCTCCCCACAAGGAGATGTAAATCAGATGGGGGAGACAAACATGTTTCTCTCGAAGCACAGTCGTTATCGGTGGCTCCAGAGCCTAGTCTCCTCCAATAGTCTATTGAAGACGAAGCTGATAGCGGACAAGATTAAGGCAAGGTAAAAGTAGTGAAAGAGCTTCGGCGAAATCGAAGGTGTTTGCATGGAAGGAAAATTGTTGCATAAATAATTCCGTCATCGATGCCCATTTGACGAGGAGTTGGAAGGTGTCGGCAAGGCCCAGCGTGAACTTGAGTAACTTTAGAGAAGTGAGCGATCGGGCTCTCAGTAGCTCAAAATCTGCGTATTGGATGTGTTCAGGAAGGAGTAGGTCAAAGAAAACACGCCCGAGAATGGGAACGTCGGAAGGCGAGAGCTGGAGTAGGCAGGGGTGGCCCGTAGCAGATTGATTAGCGGTCCCATTCGTTGTGAAACGGCCTCGCCCGCTGGGGGTTCCGTGGGGATGGTGATTCGGTGGTTCCTCAATGTGAGCGACGGGCATTCGCCTGAGCGAGAGAGCCACGGGTCTAGAATTGAAGTCAGCTTTGCTACTGCACCTTTCTACTTTCCTACTACTTGTTCGGGAAACTGGAGCTCTTTTCTCGTCGGTTTATAATCAGGGTTCGTAGGTCGATTGGGGAGCCTCGAGGGATAGATGTCGATAGCGCTCCAAATTAGAGTGGTATTCAAGCTCAATTGGCGTCATTCGCGACAAACATGACTGATTACTACCGAGGGGTGCGTGTTAGTGAGACCGGGGCGATGCGCGTGAATGGTGGGTATAGATAAGGTATGGGGAGAGATGGAGACCGTGACCTCGGGTAGTAATCGAAGGATAACAGGAGCAGAAAAGCACGATGCTTTTCGATGCACTCAAAATGTGCTGTGCGACGTTGGGTCAAAAGTCGGATTTCCTCATTGATGTTGCGGACAGCTTCCTCACGGGCACTGACGACATCCTCAATTCTCTGCTTCACCCGGGACGGAGTTGGTCTTGAGGCGTGTCTGTAAGGGTGAGTTAATGGAATTNAAAAAAGGGGGTGTGGCGGGGGTGAATGGAACAAGAAAGAACTCAGGCCAGAGCCCAGTCTTCTTCACTAGCTGGTAGGCCGAATCTCCGAAGAGCTTCATGGATCAAAATAGCCCCAGAGTAACATGCTCCGGTTGATGGGCGCGTCGATTGGATGCACTTCAGACAGATTCAAAMATCAGCTGGTCAAGAGACTAAGGTAAGGTTGATAATGCTTGTTGGAAGTCGTGACTCGTGCATGGACACGAACGTTCAAAGCAAAAGTGTCCCGAGGAAACGAAGCGGCTGACTGATACTTATGCRGTCGGATCACCCCGGACCGCSRCTCTCCCACCGAGATAATCCCGATATGGTAATGGGTTTCGTCATACGAAAGAGCTTGATAAACGCAACGGTGACACCAGGTACCACACTCTCTCCTTTATCCTACGACGATAACCATGAGTGGAAAGCCAGCYAGTTGTACGTTYTCCCCTCTCGGAAAGTGTCAAAGTATAACCAAGCTYTCCAGCSTACGACGCGTGGCAGACTTTRCAGAAGATCTACGACACTGAGCGTTCGAAGCTCGTGTTAAAAGACCTCTTCGCGCAGGACCCAGAGAGGTTCACCCGGTTCTCGAAGACGTACARTTCCGACACCAACCCCGCAACYACSCTCCTCCTCGACTTCTCCAAAAACCTCATCACTGCTCCGATTCTCGAGAACTTGATCCTCCTTGCTCGTGAAGCCGGCGTCGAGARATGGAGGGACCAGATGTTCGCYGGCGAGCACATCAACAACTCCGAAGATCGAGCTGTCCTACACATCGCTCTGCGCAATTTTGATGATTTCAAGATCGCAGAGGAGGGCGTCAGCGAGGTCTCAGGAGTGCTCTCCCATATTAAGGAGTTCACCGASGCCGTTCGCAGTGGAGCTTGGAAAGGGTACACCGGCAAGGCTATCGATACTATCGTCAATATCGGCATCGGCGGCTCTGATTTGGGTCCTGTTATGGTTACCGAAGCTCTCAAGCCCTACTCCAAACGCGATCTGAAGGCYCATTTCGTGTCGAACATCGATGGTACCCATATCGCCGAGATCCTGCGCGAGTGCAACCCCGAGACGACCCTTTTCATCATCGCCTCCAAGACCTTCACCACCCAGGAGACGATTACCAACGCGGAGACGGCCAAGGCGTGGTTCYTGGAATCTGCCAAGGATGCTGCTCACGTTGCGAAGCATTTCGTTGCGTTGAGTACCAACACCAAGGCTGTAACCGCGTTTGGAATCTCGGAGGCCAATATGTTCCAATTCTGGGACTGGGTTGGCGGTCGATACAGCTTGTGGAGTGCGATCGGACTTTCCATTGCCTTGGTCATTGGATACGAGAACTTTGAGGCGTTGTTGAAGGGTGCTCATGGAATGGATAAGCACTTCAAGGAGACCCCCTTGGACCAGAACCTTCCGGTTATTYTGGCGGTCATCGGTGTCTGGTACAACGACTTTTACGGTACGTAATCYATAYCCTTCTTTCGCAATGCTTTCCTGACGACCACTCAGGTGCCCAAACCCATGCTCTTCTTCCCTACGATCAGTACCTGCACAAGTTTGCCGACTACTTCCAGCAGGTKAGTCRACGMTTCKCTCWCYMGATGCTCTTGCTGACGTAGCTTAGGGTGACATGGAATCGAACGGAAAGTCYGTTACGAAAAACGGCGAAAGGGTTAAYTACCAAACAGGGGTATGTTCTCAATTGCCGGTTTNATGAGCTTCTCGTCCGGACCGTTAAGCGTTCCTTCTCCAGCCTATCATTTGGGGTGCATCGGGAACGAACGGACAACACTCGTTCTATCAACTCCTTCATCAAGGAACKAAGATTGTCCCGGCTGACTTCATCGCGCCGGCTACGACCCACAACCCTATTCATCACTCGAAGCAYCATCGGATTCTCTTATCCAACTTCTTCGCTCAACCGGAGGCTTTGGCRTTTGGAAAGTCGGAGGAAGAGGTGAGGAAGGAGGTGGGASCTAACGCGCAGGAAGCGGTCGTCAAGAGTAARGTGTTCGAAGGCAACAGGCCTACGAACAGCATCATGTTCCCGCTTTTGACTCCTGAGGTTCTAGGTGAGTAATCGTGCGMTACCCKCTCGGAGRTGACGCTGATRAAATATGAATAGGTGCTCTGATCGCTCTGTACGAGCACAAAATCTTCACCCAGGGYGTTATCTGGGGTATCAACTCGTTCGACCAGATGGGTGTCGAGCTCGGTAAGGTCCTCGCGAAGAAGATCTTGGCACAATTGGAGAAGCCCGATGACGTRCAGGGACATGATTCTTCCGTGCGTATTGACCATTCATTGATGAGTAACGGCTGACCACAGAGTGCCTGTGCGMCAGACTACCGGGTTGATTCATTATTATCAGAAGTGGCGCAAGGAGTAGGTCTCAACGACGACTGGAACGGAATCGCGAACATATCAAAACGTAAAAAGCNTAACTGTACATTAGAAATTGAATCTTTGGTTGAGTGTTGGAGCAGCCATGANNAANCCGAGAGTCACTCGGTGTCAGCGAGAGCAGCTTGAGATTTGCTCATGTTACTTGTTCCATGAGAGTCACTTGGCCTAGTCAGAAGAACCTTGCGTCGTACTTAYTCGTTGCGGGGCRTAGCTACATCTAATTTACTCAGTCGATGATGCAGCCACCCCCCAGCCTTGTCGATGAGGAGCTCTGGAGTTAYGGTGTAGTCGACTCGGCCTGGCCCTGGTCGGTGAAGGTGATTACTGATTGATGTCCGTGGATCAGACATGTATATGGGAGGGAGTCATGACTCATGTTTACCTCGGAGATTGTCGNNATCTTGTCGNNNATCTYGCAAATTCGTACAGAAACCATGYGGCAGAGTACANNNGNNCNNCNGAAGAGCACGAAAGCTCCGCCTCAAAGTTAGCKAGACANNGATGAACGTTCAACAAAGCGGGGCGGACTCACTAGGGGTTCCCTCAAAAGGTGAGGTCCAGAACGTRGAGTAAAGAAGAGCGYTGYACTGTCATAAACTGATCTCTCAACTGTAACAGTATCAGCTGGCGATGTTCAGGCAGAGACGGGCTTTGGTCGGCGACTCGAGCTRGCTANTNNCACTGCAGACGGCCGGCATTGGGCAAAGTGGGCCAAACAANTNATTGATCGATGTTGGAACGTTTCTTCCCAAGATATAACCTTCACATTCGACAGGGAGCTCCYTCCGYYCTTTCGCTCCCTCGTYGTCTTATAACTCGTACNCNTNNNSCCNATCTCATCCGCCC
>JANBPK010001557.1:19003-33081 GCA_027579435.1 Candolleomyces eurysporus
TNNNCNTSGATATACTGTCCGCGTCACAAGTCACAGCTCACGTGTARTTTGTCACGCGTATTTATTGCGCGCCTCGCGATGTGGCCACACAACCCATTCATATCCCTACCACCATCTCCTCYGAAATTGCATGGCAGATAAYTCGAAAGGCAAAGATAAAGGTAATCGTACACCCATTTTNTTGCGRARTCATACTGACAAGACAACCAGCGGCCCAGGAGCAGCTTCCTTGGGTCCCRGATGAAGARATGAAGAGGGATCGTGCGCACCGTGAGGCTTCACGAAAGAAAATGCTTGCTGTGTCCTCCGAAGTCTTGATYAGCAGACCCGCTCGCTCAGCTCAGGCCTACCTGGARCTCGTCGCMCTRCACCACGCYCAGTACACGACCCCTAGTGMAGTCAAGCCCGATGCCACTGACGACGAGAARGCGGCGGATCGCGAGAGGCGACTGGCTGCTTCCACCACGAAGCACCGCAAGGTATTCTCCGAGTGGCCTCGGGATCCKAATGGCGACATTCTTCGCCCGGAGCATAGCAAGCTCGGGAAGATGTTGGCGAACAGGGTGCAGTTCTGGGGAGCGACTCTGTTGGACTTCTATTACGTGAGGCGAATTCCCGATTGTCCCAATTTGGTGACGATTTCGACGGGCAGCAAATTGGCGGAGTGGATGAAGGCGCATGGAGAGACGTATGCGGGGGACCAGTTAGCGAGAGCGGAGAGGGAACCGTCCCCGGAAGAGGTCATTCCGTACCCYATGGGCGGGCTTTTGAAGAGCTCGAGTGGCGGATTTGGAGCTTTTCATGTTCGTAAGCCGATATTTTTTTGCCGTTCTCGTCGCTGACGTACAGCCAGCCCTTCGTTAAGACGTCTTCCCTTCCTGTTTTGCAGCAACGAATTTTACTCCATTTTCTTCCAAAGACCCTCATCGTCCACGACCCATATAGGACTCTGACCGCACGTAGATCGTCTGTCCGTCCGACTAGCTGGGACCAGGAACCCGACATCGTTCATACCTATCGCCTCCAGCTCTCCGAAGCGGGAAAAGAGAAGATGCTTATCGAGACCCGATCGCTGGAGCTCGCCGATGCTGTCATGGAGAAACGAACTGCTGAGTTCCTAGAYAACCCAACGGCCGAGCGTCGTCCTCRTGAGCGTGGCTTCCTTTTCGTTCCCCAARGCACCAAACCAGGTGCTTGCCCTCCAGCCGTCTTCTTCATGCATGGAGCTCGTCCACCCAGAACGAYCGCGGAAGAAGCCCATSTCTACCTTACGCCAAATCAGCTTTGTGGTACGGGCAACCATTCGGTCGTCTATAACGCCGAGTGGGAGGTCCCTCGTTCCCTCATTGTCGAAGACGTCATTTGCAAGAAATGTGTCTTCGAGAAAGGCATTGAGATCCTTGTCGCTGAGGATGGGCCGAATGGCGATACGAAGGATCCGAAATGGCTCCAAAAAACTGGCACAGTCATAGAGACGGCGTACGAGAACCACGGGTTTAGTGTTGCGGCTTTCGAGACAAACGGAAATGAAATCAAGGACGAGAACGGTGAACTCGTCACCTACGACATCGAACCTCCTTCTCGAACGGTATCAAGGAAGTACAACGGACCCGTCCGAGTCATCGACACYSGAGTCCAATGGCAGCGTGCTGCAGATGGAACTACCTGCAAGCATCGCGCAGGCGAGGCCGGCCAGCTGTCGAGTCCTTCGGAGCCGCCTCTGACGGCGAGAGTATCGATTGTTGCGAAGATGTCGATTGAGTACGACAGCCATTTGGAGAAGGAAGCGAATATTTATCAGGAGTTCCCGGTTCATTTTTTCCAGCACTTCACGGGCTACAACGTCATCGCTCCYCTTCATGATCCCGTCCCTATCGGGGCGCTCGTTCCGCAGTTTTATGGTCACTACGTCCCCGACGAGACCATTCCGCCGAGTTTCTGGAAGAAAGTGAAGAAGGAAAGGAAGAAGAAGAAGAAAGGTGGCAATGACGCGAAGGAAGCAGGGGAGGATCAGATGATGGAYGGTCACGGCGCAGACGCGGAAGAGCAGGCCGAAGAACAGAAYGGGCAGATGGATAAGGTTGTTGCGGCAGGGGAAGCAAAGGATGATGGCGATGAGGTGGAGGCGACTAAGKTAAAGGATGCTAGCAATGGAGCGGAAGTAGCCCCAAAGATTGAGAGAGAGGATGAAGCGATGAACGCAGACGGGGAGAAGGCGGGAGAGGGTGAGGACGAGAAGATGGATACGGATTTCGCAGCTCAGGGGGCAACGAACAAGGATGAAGCCGCTTRTGGTGATGAGCCCAATATGGATGTCGACRTAAAGAGTACCACCTCGGAGAAGGCCATGGATATCGACGTCAATAAGCAGAATGTCACTCTCGATAGCAAGGAACAGACGGAGAGCGAAACTGACGATGGAGAARAAGACGATGAGGAAGAGGAAATAGAYGRAACGTCCGAGAAAGCTGATCGTCTCGAGTATGATTATCGTAGCCCGCTGCTGCTCATCGAGAACTGCGGTGAATCTGTTTGCGGCATCCTCGGCAGCATGAGTATCGATGATAGGTACGTTCTCCATTCACATTCAACTCTTCTCTTCCGTTGTTCACTAATGCCACTCACAGGCAACACTGCACCTCCCTATACTTGCGCCTGCACCACGAAGGGTGGCTCCACAACTCGGTCTATACGCGCAACATCTTGTACCAACCTGGTCCAGTTGACGCCTCGCCGTTAGAGAGAGCGCAGAACGCTACGAAGAGATCAGATTTGAGAAAGACTAGTTTCAGGTTGATCGATTTTGGAAGGACGGAGAAGATGGAGGACGGGAGTGAGAGGTGTTTGGAGGAGGAGAAAGTGACAAAAACGTTTCAGGTTTTGCACAATGGGATGAATTAAGGATGCCTGGGGCGTCAGGGCGGACCTGATGACAAGGAGTGTGATGGATCGGTGATGGAGATGGGATGTGGGATCACCGAGTGTGTCAGGAGTAAGCGCTCAGTGCGCTAGGAGTCGGGGGTGTATGTGAGACGTGTCGAGTGGACGATTCTAAGAAAGGAGAACAGAATTTGGAGATGATCGTCAGAAGTGTACGTGTATTACGATGGTCCCAGTTGCATCATAACACTGTTGTACTACACCAAAGATATCAATCGTTGTGCCATTTTTGTCATCTCATTCTGTTCAGGAAGGCAGAAGCGCAGCAATTGAAGTCGCTGACGAGGAAATAGTCTTATATTCGCTGAAGTCGTGGATGGGTTAGTGAACCTGACGGGTACGAAGGTTATCGTGGAGTGGGAAGTACACCTGTTCTCTCGAGATTATTCCGAGAAACTAGTGTCCAGTCAACAAGTTAGGACTAAACGATACCCTTGGTAAAAAAAGAACAAGTAACATTAATCAATATGGATGATGGCCCTGAATACCATACGCAGGAGACTGCGAAATAAGTCGTAAACAGGTAAACTGAAACACGGTCATTATTTCGTTTATCTCCAATTTGTGGTCACAGTTTTCATATAGTTTTCGACGGTCCTGGCTCGAAACATCTCCTGGTGCTAAACGCTTTCWAAAAGAGTAGAGAGAAATTCGATTAAAAACCCATGGCCATGGTTTTCATACAAGGTAATGTAGTACTAGTACGGAGGAAAAGACTTGCAAAGTGAAACTGAACGCTCTAGGACTCTAAAGATCTGATAAAGAAGCCTTATCAACTGATGATGCTCAGGGTTCCATCTCCTCGTCTCTGGGCACCCAGTTGATGCTGCGAAGGTAAGCGTAGGCAATAACCTTCTTGGCCGCATTTCGCCTGGAGGCCGACGCACGACCCTGCTCAACGCCATTAACTAAATTGGTTTCAATGGGTGGGTACCAGTGTGAGCGTGAGTCGTTGTCCGGAAAGAAATCGAGAGAAGCGAGAAATGGGAATGATAGATCTACTCACCTAGCAAACGTACGGTATGCATATTGGGGATTCTACAGTGTAGAACTTCCCACTGGGAACCGGGGACTTGATTGTGGACAATTTGGACGTAATCTGGGACAGATGATACGATAGCCTTGTCAGATGAAGCACTGGGGGGAAGACGCATCGGCAAAACTGACCGCGTGTGGAGTCTTGGGACATCTTGTTGAAGGGATAGCTCGGTGGAATGCTTGGGAGATAATGATGAGGGATTGGGAGTCCAACGGCAAGGTTTATATATGAAAAGGCTTCACCTCAGAGCCACGATCTACTACGTTTTATCCACCGTTTTGGGTTCCATTCTTTGAGTTCCGTTTGCCGTTGGCTCAGTGCCTCAATCGCTTTATGGGACAATCTTAGGAATTAGAAGGAAAGGCAAAGCTATAACGTTCGCTATTATTTCCATGGCTCAAACGGCAAACTCGGAGGATGTGTCGTCGACTGCAGCACTGTCCAAAAATTAATGTCAGAGTCATTTCTCAGAATATGGTCGAGTTTCTGGGACGGCATATGCATTCTTTGTAGATAATTTCTGCTTGCTTGCGTGAAACCGTGGAGATAGGAAGAAGACTCAAGTTCCGGTTCTTCCATCTTCAGAAATCAGTGCATATCTATCTGTGGTCAAGGAGTTGGCCTCAAGCCGTCGGCCCAGCCCTATAACAAGGGTGTATGTGGGTGCTGTTTAACATTTATCTCCTTAAAAGAAGCAAAGGTGATTGGCTATACCTCACTTCGTGATGCGTTAGATACTGTGCCGCATAGTTTCTCAGTTTATTCTATTAGATTTTGGGTGTAGAATTGTGAAATATTTTTTCTTTTGTGCTTCCAATTATGTTCTTGCATCAGTTGAGATGCAAAGCCGGGCAGCGAGTCTTTAAGCGCTATGTGACGATCATCGCCAATCCATTCATGACTCATCGTCCGAAGTAGAAACAAGGCCGATCGCAGTCAAGACACCTATCCTCGTCAGTTCGTAAGGGGTCATCTGAGCCTGAAACGTCATCCTTGTTGACTTCCTGAAAGGCTATCTGAAAAGCCATCTGTCTGGGACCCGCTCGGAAAGTCGAGCCTATGTTTCCCTCCGGCGCCTAGCTCCGTGTTCGTAGGATTAAATCCAATGCAACTTCCGAGAGCTCACGCTCCAAATTGTGTTGCGCCGCGATATACGGAAGCACGCATGACTCTGAACCNGTGCATTTTTTGTTGCTTTTCCAGATCTAAGCATCGGAAGATAGCAGTATACAGCACGATCGTTTCTGAACTCTTTCACGTCATAGTTGCTACGGTGCTGATTTCTCCGGCGCTCCTTTTACGCAGTCACACGTACTAGAAGGAGGTAGAGTTCTACACTCTGTACCAGGCTCTCCGGCTTCCCCTTCAAGAGTACTGCGCGAGCCCAGCCCATACAAGCGCTCAGCCGGTCCGAGTCAGCCTCGGCGCCAATCGCGCGGTGCTCAAATATTTTAAGCTCCGGCCAAGGGCTCACCTTCTACCCTTTCAAGGTTCTATATGTTTTTGGAACGTTTGGAGGTCAGGACAGGGGTACGACACTGATCGCGCCAACCTGTAGCTCGAGATCAGGTCTTAGTTCGGAAACCGTCTTGAATCAGTGCATTGGACATGAAGCAAGTCCATCGAGATGGATACCTCGATTTCTTGATATCGAACGATCAGAAATCAGAACCTCTGACTATTATCTTATCTCAGGTGCAGGTCCGACTGGGCCGCCGTTGTATCGAAAACAACATGGTTTCACAAGATCGAAAACGCTTCAAGACCATCATCTGATGCCTCGTCTTCGAATGAATATTCTGCCAATTGGCTGCGCCGCCGGCCAGTCCTGAGCCAAGGGGCTATGGTGGTCTAGGGCAACATGTGTTCACGCCACGAGGCTTCACCTTTCACTTTCACCCTATCAAGTGACCTACTCTGGAATCTCTACTATGCTCAATCCTCCGACCTTCTCGCTTCGGCCATTCAGGCAAGCCCTGGGGAACATTATTATGCCGAGAGATTTCCCAATGCATTACCGTCATGAATGTTTCTCGCACATTAAAACCGACACCCTTGAATTGTTGCGATTTACGCCAGAATCTTGACGAATTGGGTTGCTAAGCCAAAGGAGATTGAGGATCATCCACGTCACAATCCAAAGATGTTGCTGTCATTGATAATCGATAACCTAGTTTTCACACTAGCTACCGCACATGCCTCTTGGCGGGCGCTGGGAGAAGTGCATTGAATACGGCTAGGCCGCCTTACTAGCCCCTCATCTGTCAGGTCTGTCATTCTAAAACGCCGACATGAATGTGTCGAAGTCGGGGAGGTTAGTAAGAACACTCTTCTTCACACTTTGCTGATCAAGGCCCAGAGAATTTCGAAGCTCCCAGTCATCGTCGTTGGAGGCTGCAAAGGCTACGGACTCGCTATATAAGACTTTCCAGACGAGACTACGATGACCAACAAGCTCTGACATGTCTTCTCCTCTCGTCTGGTTAATTACAGGGACCTCGTATGGCGGTTTCCTTTGTATTCTGTTCAACTCCACCGCTAATACAGCTCAGCTCTGGCCTTGGCCGTGATTTGGCGCTCGCTGCGTTGGCCCGCGGTGACAAAGTCATCGCCACGGCAAGAGGTCGAACTGTGTCCAAGCTCGAAGACCTCAAGACAGCTGGGGCTGCCACGTTGGAACTCGATGTTACTTCTCCTCTCGAGAAGTTGCATGAGGCTGCAAAGGAAGCTGTGAATATCTATGGTAAAATTGACGTCCTGGTCAACAATGCTGGTCAGCTGCAATGTCTTGATCATTACTAGTAGATCTCCCTGATATCTGTTATCTAGGCTACATGCTCGTCGGCGCGATAGAGGAGAGCACGTAAGTAAAGTCCGAAGAGCGATTTCACATGCAAGTTGAATTCCCATGATCGCTGTTTCAGCCCGGAGGAAACGTTTGACCAATTTAAGTGAGTCATTTAGGGTAGCGCTCAGACTCACTCTCACCGGCTTTACAGTACAAACGTTTTTGGAGCATTGAATGTCGCTCGAGCGATCCTTCCCTACATGAGGGAGAAAAAGAGTGGTACTATCATATGGATGGGTTCTGTTGGTGGATGGCAGTGAGTTTATACCTCTTCGGCTTCCGCAGTCCATTTCTAACCGCAGCTATCCACAGATCTGTTCCCTATGGCGGGCTATACGCCACAACTAAATGGGCATTGAGAGGTAATGTGCCACTTTTTCATACTTTCAGGCTTTGCTAACCTATTCAAAGGGATCTCGGAGACATTGAATGATGAAATCTCGCCACTCGGGTTGAGGAGCGTTTGCATTGACCTTGGGTACTTCCGAACCTCGTTCCTTGGAGGCACCCAACGAGGACCCCCCGTTTCTCGCATTCCCGACTACCAACCCTTGACTGAAGCTGCGGAGGCCCGTTTCCAAGGTGTGCATCATTGGCTATTCCCAATATTGTTTCAACATTAAACACCGTTTACAGCTTATAACGGGAAGCAACCTGGCAATCCGGCAATTGCTGTCGAACTACTGGTGGATCTCCTTCATGGAGACGGAAATACGCAAGGAAAATCATTCCCTACGACCATCAATCTTGGATCCGACTCTTATTCTGTGGCAAAGAAAGCTTCAGAGGATGCCCTCATCCGTCTCGAAGAATGGAAGACTGTTTCGTACAGCACAGATTTCGAGCAGCATTAGGAAGGTCGCTGCTGTTGCTAGGGTCAACCCTATTCAGTATCCTCTGTTTAAACTACGTACTCCTTTTGACCTGTGTTTCCGGATGAACCCAATGGAGAATCTTTTATCATGTATATTTTCTTCGATTTTCGTCAGCGGCGTCATAACGCGACCGCATGGGATCAGATTTGGCCTGACGTCATTTGTCAGCCCATGGACATATGATCTCTGCTCTGGCATTACTTCCCACCACATCCACTGCATTCACTGCCCTCCGAGTACCCAACTTCAGACGATGTTCAGGCTTATCTCCCAATCGCGATCTCTCGCTACCGTTCGCTCAAGTCATCACAGCCGTATTGCCCCTGCGAGCTCCAGGCTGCTCTCGTCCAAACCCAAGGACAGCTCCAGTCATACCGCCGACTCATACGCGAAGGACGACGTGGATCCTACTCCTCCACAGGACAGCACCATTTTCCGTGTGGATAATAGCGGATCTGAAACTTCTCAAAAGCCTTATGAACCAGCGACGGGCCAATGGAGCCGTGCAGGCGCTCGGACCTCGGAATACGAACACACGCGAGGCAACTACACCACGGAGGGTGGACCAGGCTTGAGATACGGAGCAAAGGAGGAATATAACAAGGAGAAGGGCCCCGAAACCCCTAAGCGGGATGAGGGTCCTGAGAACAAATCTCGAGGAGGGCGAGCATAATGGGCTTGCCGACTCAAGTACGTCGATCTTCCCTAACTTGTCCCTGACTTCCAAACTGACCATACGGCGAAGATGAATTGTGGAATGGATGACCATGAAGCTTGTATAAAATCGAATTGTATTATCAACGCAATGCCATTGAAGTGATGTCCTTCACCAAACGCCTTTACCCCAATCGTCAACCCTTGTATGAGACACGAACATGATTCATAGAAAACGGACGCGCCATGACAACCCTCGATTGCAGAATCCAAGTCAGAACTGGGTCCGTACCCCATCCACTTCTTAAAATGGCGAGGAAGATTCGCTCATAGATCCGAAGACCTTCGTGTATTCTGAGACAAGCTGAGTGCGTTCTTTGATCAGCTCGGTTCGAGTATCTTTGGCTTCCTTCATCGTTATTGGCGACGGCTCTATCTCCTGGAACACGAGCTCCAAGAGCTCCGCTGGTAGCCGATGCAATCCCACCCTGGCCCGCTGGCGAAGCCCTGGTTTTATGACTCCCTCAGTCACCTCCTCGCACCACGTACTGAATCGTTGCCACGGAACTTCGGCAGTACTGATGATTCGGACGTTGGGGTCCACCAGGTGGAGAATGAGCATCTTGCGGTGCCCTGGCTGTTGGATATTCTGCAGGGTGACCGGTTCGACCTTGTTCTGGAGAATGTTGGGGTATGAGATGAGTCGTCCTTGCTTCATCTCTACGCTTCCGACCCATTGAATTTGGGGCTGGTATTGGTTGACTCGATACGTCTTGTACCATCCTAATGGAAACTCTGCATCGTCGGCCATGATTTGGGTCAGTTCGTCTTCTAACACGCCATCTTTCCATCTTTGACGGAAAGAAATGTTGCTCGGCATGATATTCTCGGTGGAGTAATCATAGACCGCGGTGGCGACGATGTGCTCGTTCTGAAGAGTGAGGAATCTCAGAATTTTTATACATGACGCCAGATCTTGGGTGCCCGTGCTTACCATTTGTCCTTCAAGGTGCCATTTTCCACCACTGTACTTGGATTTCTTCGGTGTCAACTCTACCGACTCCATCCTCACGATAATCTGCAAAGGAATTCCCTTCCTTCCATATCGCTCGATAAGGCTAAACGAAAAGGGTTTATTCGCTGGAGTGAACTCGGCTTGCATCGCTGCGTGTTTTGCAGGCGTTTGCTTCGACCTATCCTGCCAGAATTTCTCTCGTCTCTTGTTTATCCGGCGTGTCGGTACATAGTTGAAATCTGCCAGTGGCGCTAGGGTGGCATCCCAGAGAGGTATAGCTGCGCTGATTACATCCTCAATCATGCGGTAGAGATTCGCATGGTACTGAGGATGGAGATTGTTGATGTATGTTAAGATCCTGTGCGGCCTCCATTAGCATTGAAAATGTGGATCCTGAGGTATAGATCACGCACTTCGCTGTGCCTGTCCCTATGTCGACGTTACACGGCAGCCATTGAAATTTAGAGCTGTAAGTGTTAACAACCTCTCCATTGCGCGTTCTTCCTAGCCTTGAGTGTTCGGAAGGCACTGGAATGAGCGAGCCCATCCCACACTTTGCGATGCAGTTTTCCATAGTCAAGACATCCTCTCCGATACCAAGAATCTTCGTTCGACCATATACCAGTGGAGAAAGACCAGGGTCAAGTAGATTGACCACTTTGTAGAATGAGTCAGGTTGCCAGTCTTTGTCTTTGGTTGGAACGTCCTCCAGGATCTTCACGGCGCGGACGAGCCCTTCTCGTGTTTGTCGCAGAACAGCTTTATCCGACTTCACGACTCCGCCATTGTAAACGGGTATGACGCCGAAGACGTCCTTGTCAAATCGGGTAGCCAATTGCCTGAGTTCCTCAAAACACCAGTCGACCATTCGTTCCGTCATGCCCTTGAAGTCATTCGCGGTCATGGCATCCGTCTTCCATCCTCTTAACACCGCAGGATCTTGAATCTGGGATGAAAGAGACGCTTTCAGCCAAGCATTCACCCATTCCTGAGAGTGGATTCTCTCTTACAGTCGTCGACCATTGAGGTATGTCCGTGATGTAGTTCATGAAACGGAGCATTTCCAACTCCTTGACCCTCAAAATGGGTAGCCTATCGAGTTTGTTAAGGACTATTGATCAAGGCGAAATGCTGACTGTCACACGTACCGTGCCCCTTTGAGCCGGCCATCCATTAAGTCGAGCTCGAGTCCATTACGCAGTGGTTCCCCACGGTAACCTGGATCATGCGGCAGAGGGAACAGGTTTAAATGCCTTCCATAGCCTGGAAGGTACTTGATCTTCGAGCTCGTAAAATCACAGGAAAGTGCGAGAGAGGTGGTTGGGACTGTCCAGGGTAGCATCGCGTTGAATTGAGGATGGGCAACTCAACGGCCTTGTGAGAGTCGACTGTCGGGGGGAGAGGCCCGAGTGGGACCCCATTAAATGAGGTTTGCGTGAGAGACTTGGGAAGGAAAAGATGCTTCACTGTAGCTGTTTGATGCAGCTCGGCGTCGATTATTATGAGTCGATAGTGACTCTGAGCCAATCCCGCTTAGTGTGAAGCGTGAGTCATGATCACGGCCTCCCGCCCAAAACAGGGCGCATCAACCCCGGATCAGGTTGGATCAGGCGGGTGGACCAAACAATTTCTCTCCAGGAGTTTCCCCAGCTCCTGCTTCTGCATCACAACCACAAGAAATATGACCAGCTTTTCCAACTTTGTTTCATTGGAAACCTTTTCCATGCAACCCAAACTTTGAGCGTTGCTGCAGATCCCGGAACAGAGCTCCGAGCCTCATATGCTCATATGCATGGTCAGGGGTATTTATCTTTGGATTGGACGACCACTGCGAACGGAATTTGGAAGTGCCTTGCTGTAACACGCAGTAATTTATTATCACTGTATGCGCTGTCTTCAATTGTGGACTCGGTTCGCCTTGATTCAAAGTCGTGACAACGTGCTTGGAGGATATCAAAAAGGATGGTGTAACGATTCTTGAATTTAAGGAAGATTTTTTGCGGCTTATAATTGATTTAATTGATTCAGTATTGTCACATGCAGTGCTCAATCTCCTTTTCTCCCCTTCCCTTGTCGACGCTATGGATTTTAGGGATTTTTCCTCGGGATTTGTCGTCCTCCGTCCTCCGTCTTCTCAGATGTTCTGCATGCGAGGCCATGACAAAGACGAGGACGCATCACAAGCACAACCACGGGCATTTAAATGTAGGTGTGCGACTTTATCTCTCAGACTTGGATTTTCGTGAACTGAAGGCGTGCTGATTCAGTGGAGCAACGGGCCCTGAGCCATACGAACCGTGCACATCAGTTCCCGGCGACTTCCAATAACCGTACTCGGGGAACAATGCAATTACGATGGATTCTCCAGGTACGATGCAGACTTTTTTTAGGATTGCTGGAAAATCAAGATCAAGTTTGTTCCCAGCGTCCGACACGCTCAATCACCAGTTTGTGCTAGGAGCCCTTCCAATCGGCAGAACGGACTCACGCCCCTCGTTGTCATCCGGATACTAGGGTCGTAGTCTTCGGAAATATCATGCATTGGCTATATCACAGTTCGNCAAAAACGACCCCTCCTCGTTATCACGGGCTCTGCTGGCTCTGGAAGTCAGTGGTCATGCAAACCCCTCGACCTTGGACAAAAGCTTAAGCAAAAAAGTTAATTACCTCACTGTCAGGAAGGAAAGTAGGGCACTCTCGAAGCTAGCTTTAGGATTGGCGCTCCAGATTGCTTCCCGGTATCCGTCCATTCGCTTGTTTAGCCTTGGTGCTGTTGAAGGACACCCTGCCATTCTCGCCCCCTCCCTCGGTTTTCAATTGGAAAAACTTATCCGCAGAGCAGTGACGGACGGGATCGACGAATGCGAGTCCGACGGGAATCAGACCCGCCTGCTCCAGGACCCTTTTCGCGTGGCGACTCCCTTGAAAGCCGAAGAGAAGGGGGGAAACTGATATTATATAAGAGCTACTGTTTGAAAGGTCCCGGCTGAGGCCAGGTCAAAATTCCTACACCATGAGCAGTGGTAACGTACTGTCCTTCGGGATCGGAGTCGGACGTTCTCATATACAGCTTACGAACCGTTGGCATCGTCGCATATTCGTCCCCGATAAGAATTTGTTGAAGTTCCCCCAACCTCTCAACCGTTGACCATTCATTCCGTTGACCACGGGCTCGCACTTATCCTCTTGGTATCTTCTTCTCCGGTCTTGACGTGTAACTCGTATAGATATTGGACTTGGTCACCGGGCTTGAGGCTTTTCGGCCAATCCTCTTGAGAAACCTTTACCAACCTCCCTAAGAGGGGGCAGGGGGCGTTGGGTGTGACGGTTACTCAGGTTTAGAGATCCCATTCCAGCCACCTTTTTCTATCCTCCAGCTTACGAGGATCTTCAATTAAGGTATCTATTTAAAGAGCTAGATTATGACCATCCGCGAATTCCGATCCTCACCTGACTCGGTCTATTCTTGATACTTGTTCCCTCGTGCTGGGTATCTGTATCAAGCTATGTATCTTCCACGTTCCATCAAGATTCATTCCAAAGTCGTTAGCCTACGCCAAACATGATAGCCTGATACATTGCACTGCTACATACTCTGCCTCTATTCTCTGAACGCTCGTACCGTATCGGTCCTTGGACTGGACTAAGAGAATCAATTTTTTTTATATACACAGTTATACCTTGATTGCTTGAGCATCCGAAGGCCAGGTCAAGATTCCAACACCTTCGATGGTAGCAATGTACTTGCCCTGGGGATCCGAATCCGACGTTCTCAAATATAGGGCACGAATCGTTGGCATCGTCGCATGCCCATCCCCGACATATATTTGCTGGAGCTCCCCCAACGTCTCAACTTTTGACCACCCCTCCGACCAATCGCTCTCGCATACTAGCTCAGTGCTACTGCCTTTCTTGACATAGAGCTTGTATCGGTATTGAACCTGATCACCTGGCTTGAGGTCCGCCGGCCAGGACTGCTGTGGTACCTTGAGCATTTTCTGGTACTGAGTCAAAGGTATTAGCGACAGGAACGAAGCAGAGAAGAGAGCATAAATAAACTAACCACTAAGGCGGGGCCATACTCAGGCTTCAACGGGTAGCGACCGCCCTGCTTATCGATGGTGCGGGACGCCAGTGTAACAATGTCGTCCAAACCCTGTATGAGGCCCTGGAACGTCTTGTCCATCTCAGCAGGAAGACGTCTCTTGTACTCAGCAAGAGCGTCCACCATGAGCTCTTCGAGATAGGTGTCATCGAAGCTTCCATCTTCCTTCCCACCTGTAGGGGAGCCGATATGAAGGAATGGTCTGGCGGGTGAAGATGGCTTAGTCAGGAAATGGCGAGTGAAGAAGGTCAAATTTCTACTTACTTTGCCAGATTTTCAAGAGCCTGCCCCAGCGTGTCGCGGTTCTTAACCGTGACGAAGAATGATTTCTGCCCCGTGACATCGTCCAGCACATATCCTTGATAGCTGAACTCGCTTGACGCATGATAGCGGTCGTCAGCCAGTTCCCATCTTCCTGTCTTATCCATCTTGACCACACATCTCTCCAGCCGGTCCCGCTTGAGCCCTTCAATCTTTTCCTTAACGTCACTGCGGTACTGCTCGAAGAGACCGTTCACGGAGTCGAGGATGTTGGAAACTTCCCGCTTAGCTTCATTGTATAGCGAAATATTGCCTTGGTTACGTCCGAACTTTGCTATCGC